>VWZV01000386.1:194884-233313 GCA_013397155.1 Irena cyanogastra | reverse complement strand
CCAGAGCAGCCCGAGCTGTGCCCGTGTCTGAGCCTGGCACAACCCTGCCGAGACCCGCCCAGAGCAGCAGCAGTGGGCGAACTTGGGGCTCTCCTCCTCATGCATCAGAGGAGGAATCACCCTAAGGTGAGGAATGAACAGCAGTGGGGGAAGTATGCTAAAAATGCAAAAGAGCACCCCCCGAAAAAAAAAAAAAAAAAAGAGAACGGAACAGGTTTTAAGTTCTTGCAGTGTGCACATAAATCAAAAATAAGACCATAACTCCAAGAAGCTTTTAATTTAATTAAGCATAGAAATGTTGCATGTAACAAGGAACACAAGGACACATACAGCATATTAACAACCATACTACAGAAAAGGTTTTTCATATATTCAACTTTGCCATCATAGACTGAGAATGTTTATTAACAGTCCCTTTACTCTTTACATGCAAAATACAGGAAAAAGAGACAATATATTATTTACTGGAAAGACATATATGGGTACAGACTAAAGAAAGATCTGAGCTTGTCTGGGAAAATCAGCATAGCAATCTAGGATAACCAGCATGGCAATACAGGAAATCAGAAATCAAGTGAGTAGAAAATGCAACATATTGCTATTCTGAATCCTCTATACAACCAAGAAATAAAAATAAATAAATAAATAAAGGATAAAAGTACATCTTTTGGGAAGGATGTTTAACTTCAGTTTGGAAATTCTTAAACAGAAACCCACGTGATAAAACTACAGATATGGTACATTCACAGAGAATCTGAGACATCTGAAATGCATCAAACCCATACAGCTGACCCCATACGAGTGTGCCCCACAGAGCTGACCCATGGACACAGCAAGGCCTTACAACACAGACAGCTGGGATATAAGCTGCCATTATTTGTACATCATTCAAGGAATTCACTTTGGCTTTATTCCACAGTATTAAGCAATGCAGTACTTCAAGTCATGATCCAGGCAGTTCAAATCAACAACATCCAATATCCAGCAGTTAGGCTTCCTAAACCACATCCAAAGAAATTTGAGATACCCAAGGGTAGGTGCCACATAAGATAGCATATTAGAGCAAACACTTGAAGATTATGGAAATGGCTGAATTTTATTATATTTTAGTTTGTGGGTTTGGTTTTTTTCTGGAATTCAGGAACTTCTGAGAAAACAGTGTGAAGAAGCTTATTTTAATTTGGGGATTGAAGCACTAATCCACGAACCCCAGAGCTGCATTAGGAAATACTTTTATTTCTTTCACAAATTGCAAATGTCTCTTTCAATAAATGCCCAGAGAAATTCCACTTGGTAGTGACAATATGTGGGTTCTAGAGAATTAATTCTCCCTGTAAAGCGGGCCACTTCACTACAGGAACAAGTGGAGCCTTACCAGCAGAAACTCTTTAAATTTTAAAAATTTTTGGGATTCGTACATCTGTCTCCTGCCTACAGTTCTCAGAAGATTTAGCTCATTACATATATCCTTTGTAGACAGAGCTACCAAAAGGACAGAACTGCCTTGTAAATCTGTACTTCCATTTACTGAGAGCACCTCAAAATGCTCCAAATGCAGTGCAGTGCTAAACTCAGGGTGCAGCAGTACTGAATTGTCATCAGTATCTTAGCAAATCTGAAACCCACCTCAGTCTTCTCTGCCTTGATTTTGCTGGGACAGCATTCCCTCAGTTCACAGTGCTGGCAGGAGGATCAGTACCATAAGGTCTGGATGATGTTCAAGTATTAGTTGAACACCCTTTAAGAATGTACAGAAAAAATCAGAAACTCATGCAGGAAAGTAGACTGAGTTGTCTTCTCAACCACACAACCCCAAAGGCAAATATAACCACTGAAGATCAGGAACCAGTCACTTCTGAGGTAGGGGCACCCTGAGGGGTTGGGGAGATATTATATATGTATGTATCTATTTATATATATAATACTTTACAGAAATGTTCATTTATGTTCATTCCTCCCAAAATACTGCACCAGATGAGGTTTCAGCCTCCTCCAGGCAAGCAAGAACTCTGGATGTGCAACAATGATAGCCTTGTTCTACTCTTAAGAGCAGCACACAATAGTGTAGACACCAAAAACACTCATGTTAGATATGTAGGCATTTAAATCCCAGCCAAGCTCTTTAGTTTGATTTACAGTAGAAGTAAGGATCTTTTACTTTAGCAAAATGAAGTAAAATCAAATCAAAACAAGTTACTTCCTATTCAGAAATCAGTAAAATACTCTTTTTTGTACCCTTTTGAAATTAAATGTTAGTTTGACTTGCCTGTCAGCACTCAACACTGAATTGCAGCTGATCTTCTCTCAGCCTGATAAACACTGTAGATACCAGCTCAGTTTGCATGATGTTGAAGAATTCAACACCACTTTAATCTGTCCAGGGTGGTATACATTCTTGATTAATGTGTATTTCCCCACTGCTTTGCTCTGTTGGTTCACAGAGAAAAGACACTAGCTTACCTAAGCTATCAGGCTTAAAGGATAAGCTGACAATTCAGCTTTCTCAGAATTTTGCCTCAAACTGACAAAAATCAAATGCACATATCAAAGGATTTGATGCCTAATAGCAATGTTCTACCCCAAAGGGTAGAAAATCATAAAAGCAGCATTAACCAACTGTGCTGCACACAGACCCATGTTACTAGCAGTGGGGAAAGAAGCCCAAGGTGAGCGCAGAATCACAGAAGCTACAGCTTTGAACCTGGAGGACAATCCAGAAGTGAGGTGAGCACAGCCTGTCCCACACTTGCAATATCGAGTGCAGAGACCTGCAGACTTGAGAACAGGGTGTGTGTGACCCCTCTCTCGGGTGGCAGCAACCAGCCCCTCACCTAAAACCCCCCTCCCAGGTAATGCATGACTTCTCTGCTGGGCTGAAATATCAGATTTTAGGTCAAATCACTGCAGAAAATGCACCTAAGTGTAGAGAAAGTGGGGCTGATAGGCAGAAAGGGTGGTGGAGAGGAGGTCAGAGGCTCATTTAGCACCTGGCTGCCCCTGGGTTGCAGCATCTCATCCCTCCTCTGGTCTCACAGGCAGCATTTCACACTCTCCTCAGACTGCTTCTGTGCAAAGGAGTGAGAAAACCCAGCCCCAAGCAGCTGCAATTCCAAACCACAGCCAACCTGCTTTTTCTGCAGCCTCCCCCAGAAAGGGGAGTGCAGGACAGTAAAAGCTTTTCCTGCTTCCCCTGTACTGGCAGGAATGTCTCCCACCTCTGGAAGCCTTTTCTTTTTCCTCTGTCCCTGTTTCTCTCTGCTGGAGACATGCTTGGGGTATGAGGAGTAATGTTAGCAAAACTAGTAATTCCCTGCTAAATTTTAAATACTCTTATTTGTATTATTGTTTATACCATTATTTATTGTTTTAAATTATAAATTTTATTTCTTTTGATAGGATTGCATTAACTGGGTTAGTTTACTTAAACTGGATTTATTTTGTGGGGCTTCTCAACTCCTCCTGACCCTTAGCACAGAAAGTAGCTGAGACCAATCACCAATTTCAGGCATGAGGGGAAAATAAAAATAAGATGATGCCTTTTGTGAATGCTTCAGTATTCAGAACAGGACCCAAAAACACAGCAGGATGATGGTTTTGTTTCAAAATAAGACTTCAGAATAAAATAAAGAGAGAAAAGGTGTAATCATACCGTATGAGAAGTTAATATTTTCAAATCCAGAGCAAAGGGAGGTCTCTGCCATATGTATCTAAATCTTGCGAAGGTCTAAAATGTAGGTCACATCTATTTAGGACACTGAGCATCCCCTTTGGCTAGTTCTATATGGCCTCACACTGAGGTACTTGAAGAGCTGTTTGGTTCACCAAGCTACTTAGCATCCAGTTCTGAAATGCTATTCTCTCACCCCAGGTATGTGTAAAGTTTCTGTAGGCTTCTTCTCACGACTGGAGACTGTACTTTTGAGAGGCAGGACCTAAAAAGAGGCACTGCAGTGCTGGGGGTGGGAGTGCACGTCTTTCACAGATGTTTCCCTGAAGTCTCTCAGTACCTTCATTGGTAAAGATGCCTTAAAGTGACTGCGTTAATTTATGTTATCTGAGTAGCACAGAGTTCCTTCCTGTAACAGAGAATCCAGCCAGTTCTACCTAGACTTTAACTTATTAATATTTGGGTCAAAAATCAGGAATATTCAACAAGATTATGAAGAATGACTTCTCATAGACATGTGCATGGCCAGTTCTTCATCCTGAACTTTCTTATTCCTTCAACCTGCCAAGATTTCAGTGAATGCCTCCACAGAGCTGTTACATCAAACCTTTTGAACAAACCTACGAATCAAAGACAGCATTCAGTCCTGTGTATAGTCTTTGCTTAATACTGAACCCCCTGCTGATTCAGGAAATATAGATATAAATTTAGAGGGTCATTTGTTTAAAGTTTTCTTTGAAGACAAAGAATATGTAGTAACTCAAATACAACCAATGCATCTAAGAACTGAACACCAAAATATGCACCAATTTGATGGTTTTGTGTTACTTTAAGCTAATACATTACTTAATTGCTTAGTACTCTTTGAAACACAAAGCATGAGACATTTTGAAGTTGAAAATACAGGAGGTAAAAGAGAATGCAAAGCATCTCATCCTTAAATGGGGTTTTACCACCATAGATTTAATGTAAAGATTACTGATATTTTTAAGCTCATTTTTTTACATGACTGTCTGGGGCCTTGTTTTCAAATCAGAGTGTAATTTGGGCATTATTTTCGACTTTGGCTCAAGCAGAAGTGTAACTACAAATCAAAGGGTCTTTCTGGGTGGTTTTGGTAATGTGTGTCAGAAGAGACAAGTATAAATAGGGAACAGTGATGTTTGCCTTTGTGTCCATTTGATAACTTGTGATAAAAAGGGGCTGAAAGGGACCGTCACTGCTAATAGGGAAGGCAGAAAATATTTTCCTATTCTGTTTACAGAGCACTATGTCTACCAAGGGCTAAAGAAGTATCAGGTAGCAAAAGTTATCAAACTGGAAAGAAATAGTATGCTGGTGTGAGAAACACATTGGCTATAAACTGCTAATTATTAAAAAAAAATCTTTTTCTTAGGAATACAGTGAAACTGAGTCATTACCTTCTCATTTGCTCAAGTAACCATCTAACACTTCAATTGATTTATTGATGAAAAGCTTAGAAAAAGAGCTAGTAAGCATCTTGGAAACTTTAAGGCACATTTTTATTGCTCATGATTGAGATCCCATGAGCTTGCAACCCTGCTGCAGATGGGAATGCTGGATAGCCACCATTTTTTGTCTGAAAATATTTCTTTATGACAAATTAACTGCAGAGGATACTTCCATAACAATGTAAAAATTAATAATAATAAAGCAAGTACAATGTATTTTTATATTGTCAGGTCATTGCAACCTTGCCTTTCCATTAATAGAATTAGTCTTTTCATACACAATCTTTTCTGTAGATGAGATACTTAGAGAATATAAGAATTTACAAGCTTAGGCTTTCCTTGCTTATTTGAATTTCACAAATGTTCAACATATTTTTGGCAACTATTTTCTTGCATTGTAAAAGATCCCTTGCATCAGGGAAGATGCTCATCCTTGTAGCTATAAACTTGTATTTGTTGTCTCAACACCTCTCAGGTCTGGAACAAAGCTTTAAAATGTCTCTTTAGTTTAGGGTTCAGTATTAATGTATTTGATAGTACTTTGTAAGGCTTTGTTAGTATTGTTTTATTCATATGTAAAACATTCAAAGGAAAACTTTAATTACATATTACTGATACAGTACAACTGCTAAGTCATATCTGGGACCATTTATTCCGGAAAGCAAATGAATGCAAGTCTAAGAAAAATAAGAGAAAGGGAGAAAGAGAAACCTTTTCTTGTGTAGATTTCCACCTGCAATGGGCATAGTCTCCACCACAAAACCACCACAATTCTAACACACTCTGTAAAAAAGTATAAAGATGGTTCCCATTTGCAACGAAAGACAAGTGAAGATGAGGAATAGGGTTTTGAAATATAAACTTCTTCACACCATCTTATTTTTCTTGGCAAAGAAAAAAAATGAGACTGACTTTTAACTCTTAAAGCAGCTGGGGGGTTAATAACCATCACAGAGTTTTTGTCTTCTGGACCCTAAGGAGACCATGGTATGGTTTGGAAAAGCTTCATTTAAGACAACATTTTAGTAACACTAAAGTGCAAGTAGATGAGGAGTAGCATAACCTTGTATTTACATTTCACTCTGGGTTAGATATAATGATAAGTTTTTTTACAGTAATTTTTTGACACTGTATTTATGAAAGTAGTAAAATATTTCACATCTCCATGCAGCAAGCTCATCTGTAGAATGAATTTGGTATCTAGCAGTAGCAATGCCTCATCTCGGCTGCTGAAGACTGATGAACTGTAAGGGGTAACTCTGACAAAAGCCTGAATCAGTGCAGGAAGCATAAGGATGCTCTGAAAGGTTCTTGATAAATGAAAAACACTTTCAACTCCATGACATATGTATCAGCAGATTGCAAATTTGTGTGTTGGAGGGGCTCCCAAAACAATCTTGCAAAGGCTGTTGAACACCAATGAAAGGCCAACAGTGGCTGGTATTTGAATCTAGCCAGCCCACTTAAGTGTGAGCTTGTTCTGCCTTTCTTGTTTCTTCAAAGAGATTTGGGAAAGAACACATCTCTCTGTATCAACAGAATAAGGAGAAATACCCTCAATTCCAGCCTATTAATTTCCACAAGCTACCAGAAGTCACAAGGAACAAAGAGAGAAAAAAACTCTGAGGAACTTTATCCTTCTAGCAGCATTTTTGCAATGCAATGGCGCCCTTGAGACTTTCATATTGTTGCAGAAAGGGATTTTAAGCACTGTAATGCAGTGCTTTTTTCTGGGAAATTGCCTTATAACATCTAGATCAGTTGAAGCTTGTCCTCCTGTACCTTAGCTTGTGACTTAAGTGGTAACTGAAAGATGTCACTTGCACCAGTTTCTTGCTGATTTTAAGAAACAGCCTAAAACAATCTACAAAAAAATAGCACCAATCCTTCCTGGAATGGAGTAAAGGGACTGCAGTCCATAGTGAAATGGTAAAATTGATGTGTTTATGAGTCCAAAAAATTTGAAAATTGACTCTTTCAAAAGTACAGCAATGAGTTATCACTTTTCTTTGAATCAGATGGTTGCAATAATGAAATAATATTGCATTTTCCCAACCAAACAGTCAAATCTGTGCTGTGATAGCAGACTCATTGGTGATAAATGCAAGCATAGTCCAAGGGGAATATTGACTCTTGCCCACACTAAACCTTTGATAAGTTGGACTATCAGAGCCCAATAAACACTTCCAGTTAATTGTCCCACAGACACCAAGCAGCAGCCAAAAGCTTTTCAAATGGGTGTAGTAGGTAGACTGCTTGGCCATCACCTCCTCAGTGCACTCTTGGACCAACTGGTTGGGAACAGAGACACTTAGTACAAAATACAAGCTTTTGAATGGACAGCCACCATCTGAACTGAGTTCAGTGCCAGCTGTGGCAAGAATAAAAGTAGGAAATGGAGTTTCCCAGGCTGAGTCTTAGAAGGGACTGGCACTGCAGAGGAAATGGGAGAGGTCTGGAAAGGAGGAAAAAGTCAAGAAGGAGCAAGGCTGGACTAGCTCCAAAGGAACCCAAGCCCAGACGTAACAAGCCGTGAGGGTACTGAGAGAGAAGGAGAAAGCAAAATCACTGAGAAATGCCATAAAATTTTTGGAACTGTTCACTAAAAATAATTAATTTCTTAAAATTACTTGCCTTGATCCCTCAGTAAAAGAAGTCACTGATTTACCTGCACAGGGCAGCATAAGACAATGGACAACCAGATAAACATGTAAATTGGCTGAGGCTTTAAAATGCTTTCCTCTAACGATCTGTCTCACTGGATAAATGCTGCCTACATAGTAGCTAGAGAACAGCAAAATGGAGAAGCTGGAGCCTTCACACACACAACTTGATTAAAAGCTCAATAATTTCAGTAAAAGCTGGAATGGCACCTAGATTCTGGTCACAATGTAGGTTAAAGGCTGAGCTTACATCCAGACACAGGACTAGGCATCAGACTTGACACCTGGAGGACTCATTCCAGGGGGACCAGAAATGGGACAGAGATACTATTAATTCCGTAACTGTGTCACCAGTCTTAAGCAAGGACTTATGGCCAGAAACTTCATAGGACTATAAAAGCCTCTTTCTTGTTACTACTTTAATGACTATCTAATATATATGTATGACTGCCTTCATTTGTTAAAAAAAACCAACCTTTTTCAGGTATGGTAATACAGTCCTTGAAAAACTCTCAATAGGAACAATAATAATACTAACAATAATAATAATTGTAATATGGCTGTTAGTCATGGATTACACTGCCTTGTCAGTGAAGGTTCACATGAAATAATTCAAAATTAACTATTACTATTGTTGCTATAATTATTGTAATAATACCATGAGAGAAAGATGCTCTAAAACTTTAAATTGTTCACAAAAGAGACAAAGGTTAGTATTTTAATCTTTTCCCCCCACACTGGTTTCTAACAAAAATTGTGTAATAAAAACAAAGGAATCCAAATTGTTTTTTAATACCTTCTGCGCAAATATAAATCCCTTGAACTCCAGAGATATTTTTGACAGTGAGCTAAAGGTGTATTATGAGTAGGAGGCTCAGTGGGTGAATATAACTGCTTACCTATGAGGGGTATATCAGAATCTGTAAGGAGAAATGTGGTTACTCTTTTTAATGGATATTAGCCAGAAGAGCAGTCACACAATTCATCTTCACTAGCAATTCTGGTGAGTGTTGTAGGCATTTTTACAGCAGAGCCATACATCAGCATAAACCACAATTCTTCAGTTGGTTGGCAAAATCTAGTGCAGCACCTCTGATTCTGTTAAATGCTCTTCTTCCCATTTTTCTAAGTACAGAAAAATCAAAAGAGAGTAAACATTTTCACTTTTGGCATTCCACTTCATATTTCCTATCTTCATGTAGCTACATGAAGCTATTATTGCCTTCTTGGTATTTCTAGTAATTTCAAAAACATCTCAATGTAAACCTGCAATCAAGCACTGACAGTTTGAAAATTATGCTTTGCCCTATTGATAGAATTCCTTTGAAATGCATATAGTGATTTATTTTAAAGTATTTTGCTAAATAACCATGTAATGTCATTATATATACTGCATTATATGCCATGCTGTCCACTGACTGTTGACAAAAGTGCTTTAGAAGGGATAGGAACTTAGATAATGTGATCTGGTTATGTAAGATGCTGTTAAATGTTGCTTCTATGTGGGATCTCCTCTCTCTCCTCTAGATATGTCTTAGGATATGGTGTCAGGATTTGGCTTTGACCAAACTGGGCAATACAAAGCCCAATCGATCACAGTTACAGCTCCCCCTTTAACATGGGTAATTTTATTCAGATTAGAGTCATCCATATACTAACAAATTAACAGTTTTAAATCACTCCAGCTGAACCTTCATTCACAGGGCAATGCAACCCATGACTAACACCCATATTATAATTTTTGTCTGCTAATGCATTCCTTACCTTCAAGACTCATCTTTGCTGAATCTTAGCATCTGATTTGCAAAGCCAGGGACGCTGTCCAAAAACATGTTCTAGTTTCCGTACAGTATGTACTCCCAACAAAGTGTTTCACTTATACAGTTTTAGTCAGAGCTCAGTATTTCACATTAAGCCTAGCTGTCAATTCCAGCATTCATAATTACATTGCTTAACCATACAAACAAAGCTGAAGTCTGTTTGGTTTTCCCTAATTTGACCAACATAATTAGCATTTCATAAGCCCTCCTCTTAGCAAAATATTGGGTCAAATAATTTATTGATATAACTCAACTGAAAAACAACAGAATTACCCCAGAGAATAATTTGGCCTATTAGGTTTTCTTTTAATTGTGAATACTTAACCTCTAATTATCTGTTTATGAAAACATAGCTACATAATAGAATCACAGAACAGTTTGAGTTGGAAGGGACCTTGAAAGATCCTCTATGCCAGCCCCCTGCAATGAGCAGGGCATCTTCAGGTAGATCAGGTTGATGGGTCTGGGCCAAATCCAAAGGACATCTTGATCAGCGGACGACTGTCCACTGGCCTCAGTAAGCTTTAGGCTGGGTCCAAAGTATGGCACACTTGAGACTTCAGGTTAACAGAAAATTCATTGTTCAGTGTCTTGGCCACCAAGCTGAGGATATTGCCTTCAACTAAGACCTCCTGGTCTGACCAAACAGCCCTTTAGGAAGAGAAGTTCAGCATCTGTCCCTCTCCAAGATCGACTGCCAAAGCAGCAGGATGAAATAGGAGAGGCACAGGAGAGGAGGTAGGACTATAAATCATTGCTTGAAATGGCAGGTCAGAATGAAAAAGCTGATAAATACCTGGCCACGTCTTACGCTATCCCAATACCTTGCTTTACTGCTTCCCCACGGGAAGAAACTCTTACACAAGCACAGCCTGCCACAAGCAAACAGGCACAGTTCAAATTTTATATCAAGAGCCCTGTGCCCTAAATTCAAAACTTATAATAAAATGAAAGGAAGCACCTGAATCTCTTCTATACTATAATGGAAATACAATAGGTTTCTAGGTGGGAGCCAAATGCTGGCTGCAACCTCCAATGCTTTGTGTGATTTGAGACCATATTACCTAAGAAATTGCTTCTGTCCCTGTGAAATCTTACTGCAGTCAAGATCTGCAGGGATGTTCAATTGTAGTTTTATGGGTAAGTGAGAAGGTTTCTTTTGTGATGGGGGCTGAGTTTGGGAATACCCTTGAGGTTTGTGAAAGCTCAGGTTTGTTAACCTTCCAAGTGTACTGTAAAATTCCTCTTATGCTGCAGTGCAAGGACAAGCTAAAAGCAGTGGAAAATGTTATATTCATGAGCTGTCCTTTGGCACTATTTAATGTGTGTAACATATAGAAAAGATAAGTGGAACACAGCTGTACTTGTTGCATTGTCTGTATGGTAGTTTATGCATGGAGAGGAGGACATAGAACAGGTGATGAAAAAATGCTGACTGGTTAGTTATTAAACCTGCCTAATCAGCACAGACCACATGAAGCTTGGATATTGATCTGACTATTCTGCTCATAACAGTATTGTCTTCTTTGCATGACTCCTTCATTGCAATTTTTCTATTTTTATTTTGTTAGAAAAAGCAAAACATCTCTTTTATTTCCCTTCTTTATTTATCCCTGTTTTATTTCTACTTTTCTGTCTGTAGAATAGTAACTGTTTTTTTCTTTCAAGAAGTTGATGCTTTGGGGCAGGGATTCTTAGATGAAATTTCAGAGTAGGAGGCTCCTTCTTTTTGCTGACTAATCACTGGCAGCCAGTTCTGGAAAATACCTTCTTTTACTCTGTCAGCCACAACTGTAGACTTCTTCATTTCAAGCTTCCATGAGCAACAATAGGCAGTTGAGAGGAGTGTGGGGTGAGGAGTATTGGTTCCTCACCAGCAACATTTAGGAATCAAGTTCAGATATTCACAGTAGCACTTTTAGCCTGAAATTCCATGAGTCAGTGAAGTTCTGTATACCTCACAGTGTTGTCTCGTTCGTAGACCATAGCCCATATCATTAAGCACAGGAGGTCACTACACTTGGAACAGTTTGACACTTCAAGCCAATATCTGTGCCATCCCCATGCTTTTACAAGTGGTGGATTCAATGGGATATGCAACAGAAACACCATCCCACATGGCGTATTTATAGATAGGAGAGGATATTTCAGAGAGTAGAGGATATTTCTATAAGAAGACAGGGTAAGCCAAAAGATTTTGGAAACACTGCAAGTTCCTATGACAGAACTACAAGACTACACTTCCCTGGACACTACACTGAGTATGTGAGGAACAAGGATTTCTTGATAGTGATATATGCCGCCCAAGAGAAATAAGAGTGTGAATTCGGCCTGTCAAATTACCAGCAAAACTGCTAGAAAAGATAAAAAGGGATGGAGGATTCTGAGGTATCAGTCATGATGTCCAGGAGAAGAATTTTGATGCAAGAAAAGCCTTGAGGGAGTTAATAAAAAGGTGGTCTGTGAAGCTGAGGAAGCTGAAGCAGCATTGAGTGTGTGATCCAGACTAACTTCAACCATGGGAGGTAACTCCATTCATTTAAGTGGGCAATTTCACAAATAGAAGTATTGACTATATGAAATGCTATCTTTCTGTGGATTCTGAGATACATTGGAAAGGAAAAAGCAACAAACCTTATTGTATTATTAATTTCCACTATAAAATGCCTGCCATTTCCTTTGAAATCTTCTCTTTACAGTTTTCTGCAGAATTCAAACTTCAACAGATACATAAATCATAGAGGTACTTTTTGCCTTGCCCTGAAAAAAGTCCAGTTATATTTGGAGAAGGTCGCTGAATGACAGCATTTCTTATCTATGTATCAGACAGCACAGGGCAATGTTGTCAGCCTGGTAACACTCTTCAATGTTTTTTTCTACTCTGTATACATTGCTTTAGAATTAATATTGGCTAGGAACAGCTTGATAACATGAATATTTTGTGTGGAACAATTCTCAGTTCCTGAAAACACTTTTCAAGTTCAGAGTGATATCCTTGTAAGAATAGGGAAAAGAGCTAATAGTCTTTTATCTTGATCAGTGATGTGGAAATGGCAAATTAAGTTAAGGCACTAAATCTATGCACAGTAAGAATTTAATATTGGTCTTCTACTTCCTTTACAAAGACCTTAAACATCCTGAGAATATTGAGCTAGGTGAGGAAGGGGAGTGCTGACTGACATAGTAAAAAGTAAATTTAGATTGCTTTAAACCCTTGGAGTTGCAAAGATTTAGAAAGCTTTCCAAAATACAAAATATAAACACAAAACAAAAATAATTAACAATAAATAGCATTGGGACTTAAATCAGTCCAATGAGATATATATGCTCGCACTATCTCACTATCCAAGTGATCCTTTTCAGTCCAAAATGCTTTACTCCTAAGAGTAATTTTTCATTGCATTCCTGTTCATTGAGCAGGTGTGTTCCAGCATGTCACTACAGCAGTCCCAGAGCTGCCCCCCGGCCATGAGGCAGCTGTGTGGCTCTGGGAAGCAGAGGAGCCCTTCCAGCTTCCACTGTAGGTGCTCTCACTCCTGCCCCTCTCTGTGGGCCGGAGCACAGCTGCACAGCCTTGTCTGGCATGGTGGTGTCCCCTGGGGGAGACACTTGTTCTGTGACCTCCGACAAGACACTGCACTTTTCTGTGAGTGATCTGCTTTTCCACAGTGTTGCACAGATTGTGAGAAACAAAAGCAGTCAGGACCATTCACCATATGCACTTATGCACTACTGCAGTAGGAATAAATAAGGATAAAAGAAATACAGCAAAACTCTGTCATACAGGTACACTGTCTCTCAAAGTCACTCAAGTATCTGTGTACAGCTACTGCTGAAGGTCCTTTCCACCATTCCCAATTATTAACCATCTTCTCCCCATGACTGGTCTAACTAGACTGGTTGGATAAATGTCATTCCTAAGAATGAGTGACAGAGGCATATGGTAGCTAATAAGTGTGCTATTTATGCAAAGTTTCTTAAAACCATTTTTAAATCTAAGAAGGTTCTAAAATGTAAATGAAAATAAAGTAATTGAGGTTGTCAAGTCAGGCAGTTGGAAGTCAGAAAACATGAAATGTCTTTCTTTGGCACTTTTGAATATGCATTAGGATACAAACTTAAATTACACAGTGACTGACTGATGACCAGAAGGGCTCCCATTTCAGGCATTCAGTGAAAAAAAAAAATCACCACCTTGTAAATAAAGTCATGTTAATGAATAAGGAAACTCTAGTGTTGCTAATAGGAGCCATACTTCTGGCTGCACATGCACACAAGAGGATATTAAATTACTTCAGAGAATAAGATAAATGAAACAACATGAGCACATCCAACATCTAGGATGCACCTAAGAATTGTTCAGAAGAGATTCACCAAGTCCTTAGTTCAAAGTGCAAGAGGGGATTGAAACTGCAAGCAAAAAACTTTCCAATGTTTCTCAGGGGGAAGAAAAAGACATTATTTCAGTCTCTAAAATTTAACAGAGAAATCAAATCTATGGTCCAACAAAACCACCTGAAAAGTTAAAAGCAGAAATAACCTTTTAATCTGCAAAGGGATAGCAATATGTAATTATATATTTAGATAGCACAAGTCTGATAGCCAAAGGCTTACATGAGATACATTAATTAAAATAGTTTTGATAATTTACCTGCCTTGCTGATGAGCAGTTTTAAAGCTATTGACTGGGAAGCTGATACTCTTTTACATAAGTCATTCCTAAAGACTAGAATTAAATTCTGTAAGCCCCTATACATAATTGTTACTTTCAAAGAAATCTAAGACAGTACTACAGAAACTCAATTTATGTGAAATGTTTTAATTTCTCTAATGCAAATATGAAGAATTTTACTAACTCAAGATTTGGTCAAATGTGCATATCCTTAGGAGATTAAGCCAAGAATAGTTACACCAGCTCAGACCCACACCCCATGTGACAGGTAACAGTAGTGCCCTGCTTTCACCCACGGTCAGTAGAAGATATTTTAGAAAAGTGAAGAAACTGAATGCCCCTTCTCTGGATGCACACTCCCAGCTTTTAGCAGTCAATGGTTTCAGATCCTCCTGACTAGAAGTTGCATCTGATCACTCTGTGAATAGCTGCTAAGAGCTCAGTTTTCTGTGTTATGTTCAGGAAAGTAATTCTTTTTGATCAGCTAACAATTGAAATCATTAGAAGGGTTATATGAATGAAATCACTTGCATGTTTAAAGGCTAGGCCGGTAGAATGAGCCTTTCTGAAAGTAGCCATGTCCATCACTCTCCTGGCTTCTTACTCCCTTCTCAAGTCAACTTCTAATTCTTTTAAAGTTGAGATGAAAACTGGTCACAAATGGCAACAGCTGGTCACAAATAAATGAAATACTAGGCCCGTAGTGAGCTGTGTTTCCAGCAGGCAGGATTCTGGAAGTACACATGGGCTCTTTGAGAAGCACTGCTCACAGAGAAGTTCCCAGAAGCAGAAGCACTATTCAGCCCTGAGGGTTGAGAAGCAAGGGAGTGGACATGAGAGCAGGGAAATACAAATGGATGATTAAGAACATGACTAATGGTAAAATGGTAAAACAAATGGTAACTGATGACTAACTAATGGTAAAATGAAACAAGCAAAAACAGAAAAGAGCAAAAAGAGGAACAGAGACACAAGCCACAATGAAAGGTTTTGGAGAGAAGGAAGATCTCATTTGATGAAGCTTAATGCTGCATTAAGCTCTTTTAATAATCTGATCATTTTTAGAACTGCTTCTCTATCTTTCGTGTAATGTAGGTTCTTTTGTCAACTCTTGATTTTTACAATAGCTATTCACACTTCTAGGTTTTTTTGCCACACTCTTAACCATTCTGGATTTTAAAATCTGCATTTTACATTCTTATTATACTAATGTAAATTTAGAGAGAAAACCTGAGTAGCATGTAAAAAGATTTCACTGCTAGGCTACTTTTCCTTCTCCATTTAAGACAGGAATGCCTTGATTCAAAAACAATTACATAAAAGCAACTAAAACATTTAATAAGACTGACCTAAAAATGTTTATTGAAGAGAGGCAGCAATACTTGACAGATTTTAAGAGATGAAATAACAAACCACATTCATATATGGACTATAATAAGACTCCTCCTGAAATAAATATCAGGATTGTGGCTTTGAACACAACTCCTCTTTGTATTTTAGAATACTACCATCACAGCATTATGTTAC
The DNA here is from genome assembly GCA_013397155.1 of Irena cyanogastra. Lineage (NCBI taxonomy): Eukaryota > Metazoa > Chordata > Aves > Passeriformes > Irenidae > Irena > Irena cyanogastra. The sequence continues at coordinate 217,492 of VWZV01000386.1, read as the reverse complement.
CACACTAATGGCATGAGAAACTACTGAACTGCTACAGATTGTATAAAACAGACAACTCAGCTTACTCTCGATTAGTTATTTACTTATATATTTTCTAATATATAATATATCATCATTCCAATGTGTTTATCCCCTTATCAAGTAAAAGCTCCTTCACAAATATAAGACAAAAAAATCTTCCCCTGCAAAAATCAGAGTGCCTGAATTGAGAAGATAGGTTAATCAAAAAAAGGCATTTGTATATGAAGTTTTAATATGCCTCAATGATGTTACGGACACTGGAGTTTTACAAAATATTTCAGAGCCGTACTAAATGTAACAGAAAGGTTCCTTTCTGCATGCTCAATTTGAAACATTAGTTAATTTCCTATAGTTATCTCTTAAATGCCAGTCATGTCAGTTCTGAATATGCATGATGAGTTACCTTTCTAAGATACACCCTGGCCAAGCCCTTATGTTCATTCAGCAAATGAAGCAAGAAGAATAATTAAAAACTGCACATTTGTTCACAGACACAGCAAGGACTTATTAGGTTGTGCAAAGCATCACCCTCATGCAGCTTCACAGCTTTTGGTTAAGAGGAGATATTCCCTTAGAGTTTGCTTTCCCACCCCTTTATTTAGTTATGCTATTTACACTTGCTCCTGTTGGGATGGTGAATATGAGGCTGCTGTGCTGTAGGTACAGGTAGAGCAAATACACTCTTGTCCATTGCTCCTCTTAGATACATACAGTTTCTTGGCATGACTCACACTATTTCTGTAACTCCCACCATTTAAAATTTCAGTTTCCTGCAGAGTTCCTCACTGGCAGATTGCTAACACTCCTGGCCTTTTTTCTTGCATGGCATTTTCACTAGCAAGAGTAAGGGCAGTACTAAAGTCAGTACTAAATCCAGATTGAAACTAATTAACTTGCCCTTCCCAAATAACATAGCTTAAAATTGAACTTCCCTAAATTTAGGCTTTAAAATTTTATGATTGATTTTAAAATTAAGATATTAAAAACGTGCCTTGTAGCACTTGAGCAGGTTTCAGGATATCTGAGATCTGTGGCCTGACTGGCCACACTGACAGGATATTTATTCTTAGGAAAAACACCACATGAATCCCTTAATATTCTTTTGCAACTGCTATGGCTAGCCCACAGTGCCCAACTTGTAGCTTCAGAGTAAATATAGGGTTTAAATATTCATTGATTTTAATTTGAATTAGCAACATATTGTTTCTTCTTCATATTTAAATAATCTAGCATTGAGTACAGAATGGATTTTCAAAGAATTTCCTAGTAAATTGTGCGATCAGCATGTGAATAGCGTTGTTTTAAAAAATCTGTAAGAAATAAAGCATCAAAGTACCTATTCACTTCAGTAACAATGATGCAGGTCCCATACACATTTACTAAAATATTATATATTGTCTTAGGGCTTTAAGTTGTCTTTTTTTTTTTTTTTTGAGGGGGCTTGGAGTATATTTTCCTTTATCTGTTTGTTTGGAAGTGGGTGATTTTTACTGTGTTGCTGATTACTGAGACTTTCCTTACCAGTAAAAGCTGGCAGAGAATTACCATTGCTTATAGGCTCTCATAGAGATCTGCTTTCTTCCAATATGAAGCTGTTTCCAAGTCTTTTGAAAGTTGTCAAAATCAACTAAGATAATTCTTGGATTAATTTGTGACTGTCAATATCCAGTTATTGCTATAGAATAAATATTCTCTTATAGAACATTAATATATTTTCACAGTAGGGAAATCAGCCATGACTGTGAAAGAAACATGGCACAAAAAAACTACATACAATTAGGATGAGAATGAGAACTCAGGTCAGTAACTGTGTGCAGTTCTAGTGTGGATGATCTATGCCTGCTCTGAAATTCTCAATGCAGCAAACTTCTGTCTGTAACATGATTTTCTTTTAGATGAGGGGAACTAAGAGATCCAAGTAAAGAGATGACAAATAAATGAACTTTGACACAAGATATCCATATATGATGTCCAGTGCCATTCTGAGACACTTGGGTGTGCAGGTACCTGAGTCACCTGCACAGTGGCAGGTAAGACACAGAAGCTATAGAAGACCACACCTTCCTCAAGCACCAGATGGAGACAGGGATGGTTACATATGGCTACCAAGTATTGCATTAGATCTGTGGAAATCTGAACAAGATTCCAAGAGATCACATTAAGGAAGAATGTAGAAGTCCGAGATACAAGGAAGTCCTAGAAAATTTCCTCAGTCCTCCACTGTGAAACCTTATTCAATGCCTTGCTTTCTTGCTGCTCCAGATGACCCACACGGACATAATGGGCGTTGCCCTTGTGTTTATGTAAGATGATCAATAATTATTTGGTATTTACAATTAAATGAAAATTCTGGTATGACAGTCTGTGGTAAATGCTTAAAACAGACTTATTCTGAAACACTTCTACATCTGGTATGCTAACTATGGCTCAGTAAAGTTGAATATATATTTTTAAAGGCAAAATCATATCAGTTTTGCCCACGGAACAGGTAGGATGAGATTCAGTTCTCCTACATCTGAACTAGTCACCTCCATGCACCCTTTGCAGTCAGTCTGATCTATTCAGACACCTACTTTAGAATGAGATTAGTTACACTTTACACTTGACTAGACCTCCACTGACTGTAAAGAAATGCAAGGGCAACAAGCTCAGATGGAGACATCTACAACTCTATGAATTCCACGCATTTTGATAAACGCCAATATGAATTGTACACTGAATCCCTATTCACATTATTTTTGGCTGTAAAAACACCCCTACACTTGCTATTTGAGATAGCAATACCCTCCACAGCTAGCATTGCCTCCCAACTCCCCACTGAGTACAGCAGCACTATCCACCAAAGTTAGGAGTTGGCAATCTGATTGATTCACCCAAGGTTTCAGGAAGAGTTCATAGCTTCTTTTTAATTCCATACTTACCCTTACAGACACAGGCACAAGCTAACAATATGCTAACAATTTCATTTTTTTGTGATGTTAATATTTGCAAAACATGTTTAAAGCTTCTGATGAAGAATTGTGAGATCTTATTGTGATTATACATAGTTTGACTTCAGCCCTCAGCTTCTGTTCAGGCTGCATGGATGTGGTCTGGTGGGAAGATTGCTGCACACTTCAGATTCTCACACTTCAAGCATTTGAACTTCGTAACACTGAAGTGATGTTTTGATAATAGAAGATCAATAAAGGACTTAAAAAGCATGTAGACATGATCTGCAAATCTTAGTCCTAGGTACACAGATGTTGGTTCATGAAAATCGGTGACGACTGTTCAAAGGTTTAATTACGCACAGAACATGTAGCAAACAGGATATTGTTTGGATTTCAAGCCAAAGTCTTGAATGAGACTTAGAGACCAAAGAGCAGAGAATGTAAGTGGGAACAGGTCTCTCTAGTTGATGGACTAGTAATTTCTTGTACATATGTGACAATGAAGCATCGAGATACCACAGGCAAAGAGCCAAGCAACAAAATTATGCTGAATTAACAAGGTCCTCAACAAGGCAGAATTCAGCTCACAGATCCATGAGGCACAAATACTGGTGTCTACAGTTCCCAAAGTGCCTATACCTCTAGTACAGTCAGTGGTGCCTCTGATAATAAATACTCTGAGGCTCAATTCAGCTGCTTGCATACCAGTGCCTGGTGTCACTGCTGGTGCTCTCAGATTAAATGCCTGACCTCCAGGCATTCTTCTAAAGAACATACACCTCTGTACATCCTACAACCTACATTCTACCCTGTGCAGGTGTGTCAGATAACCTCAAGCATCTGAAATACACACACAGAGGCTGTTCAGCTGAATTTCTCCGTTGCTGTCGCTGTACTGATTAATCTTCATGCACTGTAGTGGGATCTTAGAAATGGAGGAATTGAGTCAGTACATAAATACCGGTGGCTGTTTTTTATTATTATTGTTGCTGTTGTTATAATGCCTTCCCTCCGACTTTCTGGGGCTGCCTGTTTACTCAGAACTCTGCTGATGTTGGGAGATATCACACAGGACATAAGAAGGATTGGAGTCTTTTAGCGCAGGAACTGAGCAACATGGAGTAAATTAAAGTTTTTGAAAAGGCATTAGATGTCTGATTGAGGCAGAAAACTACATTCAGATATCTTAATCCCAAATTGAGTATCATCTGTAAATTCTGACATAAATGCCACCCTAAGAATTGGTAGCTAGATTGTAGAGCTGATTAGAGCAATAGGTCATAAAGAATGTAATTTTTAAAAGTAACACTTTAAGCTTGCAGAGAAGTGAAAAGAAGTCTGATGGAAGCAAAGAGTGGTGCTCACAACCATTGCTGGCAGTGGTGTTTTATAGCTTGGTTGAAAACAGAAACACACATTGCACACAAAATTCATAAAAATGCAGTGAAACATTTTAATGACAGAATACACTGCCTGAATGGTGACAGCACACACAGGCTACCATTGTACAGAAGAAAAAAGTTTACAGTCATTTTCCCTACAAAGTGTTTTTTATCTATGCTTCTATATGATTTAGATGTTGATATGATTATGATATATGTGCACCACATCTATGTTCAGGTAATTTATAAACTAATTATTTCTCTTTTTTTACGGATAGAAAATTGTGAATGTATAACATATACATAATAATGTATAATATCTATACAGCATTAAAACACAACTAATAACAAGAGTGTTGATGAGAATTGGAGGGAGAATAGCCATATCTGTATTGAACAGTTACCTTCTTTTTCCTCAGTGTCCTGCAGAGCTAGGGTAAGCTAACTATTCAATAATCAAAAGCAACAGAAAACAGTTTAGAAGTCAGTTGAACACAAAAGGCATAACCTACCTATGTGGCTAAAACACAAAGCATACAGGCTCTTTGGAAGAACAAAAAATTTCTAATAATAAAAGTATTTAGGGATCCATTGTAAAGTCTTTGGAATAAAGAACCACAAAAAATCTATTTGATTTCATGCTTACAGGGCAACAGAGAGGCTGTTTCTTTAATGCATGAACATGTGCCTATTTAGGATGCTGAACTCACTAGGACTAGGATGGCTTACAGAAGTTTCATATGGAGCAATGCCAATATCTATTAAGACTTTTTTTAGGTCTTTAAAGTACTAAATTTTAGAATGTTATGCATATTATTTTACTCTTACATAGAAAGAAATAGAAGTCTTATCCTGAATCATTACCACCTTTCTCAGTTGAAATCTTCTAACATTGATTCAGTTTGAAAGAAACTCTGTGACTGCTTCTAAAAATGGTTGTATGTGCAGCATGGTAAAACAGAGCTTTACAAGCTTTTAAATCCCAACAATAACAATTTCATTGAATTAAAATTAATTTTTTAAACACTGAAATTTGTCAAATATATCTGCTACTGAAAAAAGAGAATGATGTGCATTATAGATACTGACAATTTATATCTTTTATGCTAGCAAAGTTATGGGAGTATAACTTTTGACTAAACATTCTGTTTCAATGGCAATTTTCTGTTTAATATTCTAATGGGCAGCAGCAGATTCAATTCAAAAGAATGCCAAAATAACTTCAGCTGGAATAAAGTGCACAAGAATTGTTCTCCTAAAAGATTATTTTGTTACTTTTTATTTGTAGTGTTATTTTAACTCTAGGATAAGTTAAAGGTAGCACAGTACAGAGTTGCCACTTCAAAAACTGACAGCAGATCACCCAAGAAAATGCAGGACACATCCATTCCAAGAACACCATGGATGGAGCCAGCATTTCCTTGTTACTGTAGAACTTTCCACTTTTTAGCATTTTAAAATGAGCACTACGACTATCTAGACATGAACAATCTTGTTACAAGGACCAACTTGGAGATCAAACTCCCCAGTGCAAACACAGCTTGTGAGGGAACACAAACACATTTCTTATGTGACTGCTAAACTTCTCTTAGCAATAGTTGAAGGAAAGGCCATATCAAGTATTCCTATCAGACACTTCTGCCTGTGCCATTTATTCCCTATCTTTCAACCCATTTGCTTTTTTTTAAGCCAAAATATTTTATGTCTCTGATATTTTTATGTATTTAACTAAAGGCAGCAATCAAAATGTTGGCTCTTCCTGGCTACTAACATTTAAAGCTTCTATCACAAGAGAGGAGGAGCATGTCATGTATTCATAAGGAATAGATTCATTACCAACAATTGCTATTATTGGCATGTTTCAAATAGACTCCAAAACAGCTTCTTTCTATGTCTTAACCTCCTGTTGCTGAGCAAGGAATAGAATCAGCAAGCATCTCAGGAGATCTGACAAAAATTTACTTACTGATAAGACGAGCGAAAGAGAGAGAGGGGGAGAAAGAGAGAGAGAGAGAATGAGAAAGAGAGAGAGAGGGCAGGTACCCCAGCCCTGCTCCTGCATGGAACTGCACTAAACCAGACTTCTGCTATGAAGATTTAAAAAAAAAAGTGTGCATGAAACAGGGCATACAACTCAAAGTTCATGCAGTGTTAGGACACAATGTTTAACTTTCTGCAGAATTCAGGGCATGAGAACAGCTGATTCAATTGCAACCTCATATTAATAAGAAATCAATTCCTTCTGATGTATTTATGTTTATTCTAAAAGCATCTTTAGCAACAGTGAGAAACTACAATCATGAGATTCATTCTTTCAAGATCTGTTTAATAGTATGGCAACATTCTCCTTAAATGTATGGGAAAAAAAAGGCTACCTATAGATTTCCCTGATGAAACTCACCATATTTATATACACATCCTTTATAATAGAAATCCACCTCTGAGCCAGTCATCCCAAGCTCTGGTGTTGACACAAGCAGCACTTCCGAGGGGTGATGCAGCTAACCTGCCTTAGGGCAAGGCTACATCTCCCCTTGGTGCTGCCCATCCCACTCCACTCTCCACAACAAGGGAACCAGGAAGTTCCAGTAACCTCCAGTTACTGTCCCAAAGGAGCAGCTACAAGATGCACATTTAATCAGATTAACCTCATACCCAGCAACAAAGTGCCAAGGAAAGAACTGAATCCATAAGTCTGCTTGACCACCATTTCACTTTCCTTTAAAGTCAGCATCACAAAAGCATGTAAAATACATCAAATACTGTGAGAAATAATGGGTGTAAATTATGAGAAGATACTAACATATTTCATTGAGAGTCACAGAATTTGCTAGGCAACATCTCCCAGTACTATACATAAGGGACCAGCATTATCCACAAATCAAGCAATGTTCTTATTTATTTCAGAAAATATTCAACATAACAAATAAAAGTACCAACATCACAATTATAGTTGTAGGCAAGGAGACAGTAAAAAGAGAGCATTAGGGAGAAAAAGCTGGCATGGGAGAGCTACATTAATTTTTATAAACAACTTAAAAATGCTTCCCTGTTTGGGAAACCCAATCCACACTGAGACCTTTGACTGTGACAGCAGAGGCAGAGGAATGGTGACGTCCATAAGCAAAGCAGGAGCATCGCTTTACACGGCCCAGCATGTGCAGAGCTCAACCATGCAGGGCTAGGACAGGGGAGTTTGTAACAGTGCAGGCAAGGAAGATGCAAACTGAGATTTTACCAGCACCTGACTTAGGGATGGGCTACACAGACCAGGGCTTGGAAGACTTCCTGATGCACACAAGGAAGCCAGAGAGAACAAGGTCCAGGAAAAGGTATCCTAGGAGAAAGAGAAGCCTCAAATAAAGGAGGCAACACCACACCTGCCCCTATTACTAGTCATGCCTTGGAAAGACTTCAGAGTGAGGTTTTGGTGGTTTCAGTAAGCTGCTCTACAGAATGGAGCTATTAATTAGCTAATAAAGGTTGTCATAGCAGGCCTAAGACATGCAATAAATACTGAGGGTCACTGGATATTTTTTTGCTTATTTAAACAATATCTTATATTTAAAACTGCTTATTGATTTCACTCAGACCAAAAATAATTTCATCTTCTGAAGCACTATTTAAAATAGATCACACATTGTCAGCTCTTTCAAAAGAAATTTCTAAAAATGATGGAAAAGCACATGCAGCCCTGTACAGGATAAACACTAAATCTGTCTCCCTTCTCGGTCTTTACTGGAGATCAGCAGAGGATTGCTGACTGCGCTCTTCCCAAACACTGCACCTAGAAGAAAGGTCAGTGTTCCAGTGGCAGGGCGAGCTTTGGAACTGGTAACTGTGGTTTGGCAGTGAAATGCAATATGCTGCCCCGGTCCAGTATAGCCTGAAGGCATCATCTTGGATGGAGAAGGCAGAGATCTTCAGGTGCCACTTCTCTCCCAGGCCCCTCTTTCGGGTTTCTCTGATGCCAGCAGAGGAATGGCCCAAAGTACTCCAGTAATTCTCATCATGCCAGTGACTGGGGCAGCTTGCAGAAAGTTCAGAGATGGACAACTCACTGACACCATAGAAAAATGGACTTCCTCATTTGCAGGAAATTTACAGCTGGCCGCAAGTCCCAAAGATGGCACATTCACCAACTGTGCAGTGGCAGGGCAAGAGCCACTGTGGCATTCCATGCAGTGTTGTTCTGGTCTCAGGCACCTGGGACACCATCAGTGATCATCGATGGAAGGGAAGGCTATCAAACAAAGGGCACTGCACAGTTTGGGCAGAATAACTTGGTGATGCTTTCTCTTCAGCCATCAGCACATACCCCAGCTCAGTGTTATGGGGTATTTGGCTACTTTTCTGATAGAAGCAAAAACAGTAAGAAAAAGCTTTTCCCCAGTTTCACATTAGAAGAAAAAATAGGAACATGGATTATTTGTTCATAAACAACATGGAGAAGCCAAAAATACAGCTTTTCTTGTAGGCAGTTTTTGATCTTTATGACTTGAAAATGCCCATGCTCATCAAAATTTTGCTCAGAGAGTTTAATATACACAAGTCATCTTTTCTGTGGAAGACTACAGTGAAAACAACTGAAGTATGACACAGCCCAAACACAATGCTAAAACCCAAAACCCTGCTCACAGCAAGGTGTGTGGTTAGGGATGCCTTTGCCAGATGGCACCTAAAAACTGGGTCTGAGTTCAGAGGCAAAACCTTCCTTGTTCATCCGTAACTCAAATGGCTGAATTAAAACATTTCAGATATTTCAGATGGTTGGTTTTCACTGGGAAGCAAGCTAATTTGTGAAAGCTAAATACAAATAAGCTGAAGTCTGAGCAACGGACAGCTCAAATTTGCACATAGCCAGCACAGTGCTCTCCAAGCATATCTGAAGAGCACTTTATATGCACTCATTTATTATATAAAATAAAAAACACAAATGCATTTAAATCTCTAGGATCCATTAGTTTTAAATTTGCCTTACCACTGAAGTTTTTTCATCAAAGTCGATGGTTACAGCTAGGTACTGCCATTTAAAGAGCTCCCCTTGGTGCAATGGCAACACAGGTCTTGGGCAGGATTTAGTTATTTGCAGGTACCTGGTATTATTATAGAAAGTTCAAGTTACCTGAGGTGGGCAGATTTGTATCTGTTGGCAGACACAGCACATGGATTACATGGGACTCTTCTGGAGCCATGGCTGAAGGGCAGAACTGTGACTATCTCTAGTCCCTAACATGGCCCTGAGCTCTTCACCAGTGGCAGGGAAGGGCCACCCTGGGGAGCTGGTGCTCCCTGGGCAGTGCTGGGTGCCCCTGACCTGGATGCAGCCAGGGCTGCACAGGAATCTTGGAGATGCTACGGCACCTAAAGTGATGCTGGGCACTAAAGGGAGCCCAGCTGCATTTAGTCCCAAGTGTAAGCCAGAGCTATCAAAATGCTGCCTCCTGTCAAAAATGAGGATGCTGTGTTCTCCTCACCTCCTGACACACTCAAATGCCATGTAATCAAACACAGGTAAAGCAAATAAATTGCCATTGTTCAAGAGAAAGCCTGCAATATCCATCGTGACCAAATCACAATTGGGAACAGGAGGTTTCAGCCAGCCCTTTTTACTGAATCGAGAAACTTAATGAAGGCCCAGGTTCAGCCACAAGCACACACAAAGTTTCCAGGTAGCCTGCTGTGAAAAAAAAAAAAAAAAAACAAACCAAAAGAACAACAACAACAAAAAATGTTAATATCAAGGAAATTCTGAAAAATGTCGTTTCCTGGTGACAACAGGCAACATTCCAGGAAATTATTTTCATTCATCTCTAAATAAAAATTTCAAGTCACAAGTGAGGAAAAAAAAAATTATACATAACCACTAAATGACCTTATATCATATTTCATTTTTTACAGGAATCAGTTCAACCCTTGTCTTCATCTTTCAGTTCCTGAGTTTTTTCATATATTTATGACAATTAATTGCCTCCATATGGAAAAAAAGTGAAATTACTACTGGTTTAATTTTCATAATGACTATATGTATACTACTTTGCTACTGCGTAATATCATTAATTCTATATTATTTTCTGGCTTTCCACTTTGATTTGTTATATTTTAATCACTTTTTTTTTTCAGTGGGAATATTTAAATTACTCTTAAAAATTCTAACCTAAGGACACTAAAGATGTTGAAAACTTACTATTTGATCTGCAATCTTCCCTCTTTCCCCACTCTCCATTGTGGAACATATATAAATGCTTGGATATTATCACAATTTGTTGCTTATCTATACAGTGAATTTTTCTAAAAGGTTTATGGCATATAGATTGAAACAGATTTGTGTTAAAACAATACATGAAAAAATCTGTCAAAAAGAATATCAGAAAATCCTCTAGGTCAAACTACACAATTAATAGCTACAGCCAAAGAAACAGTAGTACTGGACAGTTAGAGTAAATTTTCATGAACACAGCTTTTAAGAAAATGCATCACTAAGGTTTTATGGAACAGTATTTCAGTGTATCTACCATTCCTTCATAATGGGGACATATTGCATGCACATACATTTCTCTTTATTTTGGTAATTCTTGCAAATCTTTCAGATGAGATTTCATCAGTGGTAGTGATTACAAGAGCTGGACATATTTATGAAGGGAGGACAAGTCTGGAGGATTTTATGTTTTGCTCTGAAAAAAATAGACGACTAATGATCACACTGATGTCTTTCAGAAGAGAATTAACACGGGAACAGCCTGGCTGCCAAGAATACTTTGCTCCTTGTGCTTTAAACTCAGAAACACAGGAAAAGTTTATTCCATTGGTCAAGAGAAGCACAACTTTCATGGCAAATTTCAGTGATAATAATAAATATTTCTTTAAGGTAATTTGGATCAGTCCCATGAAATATGTTGAAAAAGAGAGAAATTTTATTCATTATTATGTAGCATTATGCAATTGAATAGCAGAATAATGTTTTCTCTAAGTAAACATCTTCCTGGGTTTTGTTGGGGTTTTTTTTAATACGACTTACCTTGTTTTACGGGCAATCTGTTTTCCAAGTAAAGAACAATCCAAATGTATCCTGGCAGCTACCTCATATCGGCTGAGCCTTTTCTATAAATTTTTATGTATCAAGATACATTATCCAATACTGATGCGTTTACCTGTAGTCCATGCCAATTTTTTCTTATATTCATGAAAACATTAAAGTCTGTCAATCTTGCATGATGCAGTCCCTCAAATGTGTGTGATACCTCAGGAAAGGGTTATGAAGCTTGTTCCTGTCCCCTATATATAACCAGAACAAGGCAACCAAAACAGTCATTCCCTGCATTGCGTTATGAGGATCTCTCCAGTGTTACATTCTGACACTTTCATCTATATTCTTGACCATTTGTCTTCTTTTCTTCTGGTGTCAAGCAGTACCACATGCATCCCTAAACCCTTCCATAATACTCTCCCTTTTTTCAACATTAACCTGGGTTTGCTCCTGTGTCTGTTCACCCTCCATCTCACAGACTGAAACATAAAGTGCAGGAAAACACAAATGTTAACAAGTTGCACCTAGAGCACTGGTTGTTCTAGCAGTGAAGCAAAATGTTGGATTTCATTTCCTGACTGTAATTAGAATGTAAGACTTTACCCATTCTTGTGATTCTCAGGTATCACGCTACTTTGCTAAGCTTCAGTGTCCATGCTGAAATAACAAATGGACAAATTTCTGTACATTTCAAACAAAATTCCATCCAGTTAGGAAGAATACCACAAAGTTTTTAAAATAATGGAGTGCAATTTAAAGAAATTAACAAATGCAGAGAAAATAGTCTATTAAATGAAGTTTGGAAAAGGCATTTGCATCTTTCCTTAAAAAATGAAAAGAAAAATGTATTACATTACTCAAGAGTGCAACTAAATAGAAGATTACTCACAAACATGCCAGGAAAGCTCCTGAACGAGAATGCCATCTGAATGTCATATGCTTGTATAGGAGAAGCTTTTCCATTTTATTGATCAAAGCATTATTCTACAGCCTAGCATACACTGAGCTTCTCAGCTTTGTATTTTGCTTTTTCTGCATCATTTTTAGAACAGCAATTCATGACAATTTTGGAAAGTAAAAAGAAACAGAAAAATCCCAGGGAACTGATCAGAGACATGACACTCATTAGCAAAGTAAGTGTGCTGAATAACTTATCCACAACTAAGAGTATTGGAGAGACTTCCACACTGCTCTAAATCATAAACACAGTACATGATAAAAGTAATAATATATCAGATGAGATGTTTACTTGGGTATGCACAACACCAAAAAGCACCATAAAATGAAAAAAGTATTTTGAAATACAGTAATTGGGGGTGGGGGGGGTGGGGGAAATAAATACATGTAAAAAAAAGATAATTCAAAAAGAAGCAATATGAAAGAATATCAACTGCACTATAAATTACCTCAAGACCAAACACACATTACTATATGAGGTATTTTGCTGGTGGATATAAGGATATTTCCACTGATTTCTGTCACCTTTAACAAGTTATTTTAGCTGTAGAGAAACATTTATAGAGGGGAAAAGCGAAAAACTCTGGGAAGCATCCAAAATTAATATATCAGTTTTTAATTTGAAAAGAAAAATAACAACTTCAAAATATTTAATTTACTATTTAGAGCTGTTTTAATACTTTGGTCCTCTATTTCCTTACTTTCAAATGTCACTATGTGCCTTTGAATTCATAAAGTAATGTAAAACTTTCTAAATCTTGTTGCAGCTGAAACCTTGCAGTGTAGATAACTCAAATTTTCGTGAGAAAGGTCACTGCAATATACGAATGCATCATTTTACTACAGGAGATGAGACTGAAAAGTATCATAGAACTAATTTCTCCCTTAGAAATATCATGTTAAGATTTTTGAGGAGTACATTATAAATTATCATCTAAGAAAACTGTTATCAAATTTGTTACCATCTGTATTATTATAAAAGTACATGATATTGTAACTAATTGCATCCCTTTTCAACTTCATAGAAAGTAATTTCTTCTGAAACACCTCACTTGCTATACTCACCTCTTGCATAATGAATAAGTGCTGACATGTATTGAGATGGGAGACACTAAGAATCCAATGCATTTCAGGACTGGCAGCAAAACTAATGCTGCATTCTTATGTGTACTGCAGCCTTTTCTGCACATAATGCTATAAACCACAGGAGCTTGTGGCAAAATTACTCTGATCTACAAATTGTAGTAAATTGGATTTTCAATAAACTCTTCTGAAGGAGCCATGCCTAAGCTACACGTAACATTTGATTTCTCAGTCTACTAAAACTGAGGGGAAGGAAAGAGAATTCCAGTTTATTCATTTGAATTCCAGAAAGGAAAAGAGTGTATTTAAACTTCGGTTAAGTTACGAAGAAAAAAAAAAAATCATTTACACAAGTTATTTAAAAATGAATCTATCATATATTGAAGCTATTCTCTTAAATAGCTTAAACAATTTATCTAGCTCTGAAAACTAATTTTGGACTTTTCTGGTTTGAATATAAGCTATAGTAGCTACTTCTAAATGACAGTATTTGTAAACAGACCCTCAAATGAGTGAGATCAAAATCTCAGACTCAAAAATAAGTTTATCATGTATACAAAGCATAACAGGAACACTTAACAATCATATTTTTTCTGTTTCTTACCTTTAAGTAAAACATTATGGCAAAGATAATCCCAAAATAGCCCAAAACCAGGCCAGGTGCTAGATAACAAAGCCACAAGTTGCCATCAAAGAAAAGATCAGTTTCATGTCCTGCTGCCAGAAAGGGCTGGACACATCAGAGGGGTTTGAGCTTTCCTCCAGAGGGAAGGTGAAGCTCATGTCATTCTTGCCAATGGGAGCCCATCGTCTTCCCAGCTGGAGGATATTAATACCTCTCACTGATAAGCACCATCTTGTTCTGTGATGGTCTTCATAGCCCAATTAAAAAGAAACACACCTTCTTAAGTCTACACATTATTTCCTCTACACGGTGTTACCATGAGGAAGCCTGGTTAAGAATTGAGACAGATACACAGTTTTTTCAAGACATTTGGATATACTTTTCCATTTCCTCTTTTAGCATTAAAAAAATATTCTTCTTGTAGTTTCAACAATGCAGGATTTGAAATGCTGCGAGATCAAGGGAAATTAATCAAAGGAATAAAAGCAAACATTATCCTCCTTTCTGCTCATCAGGGAAGATAATTGTTATCAAACTCTAAAACTAAAGAATATATTTGTTCATTTAAGTGAAATCTGCTGTTGCACAGAGGATAAAGATGGCCTTATACTGATGCTCTTTGGAAAGAATTTCAATCTGCATGAATGAAGCAAAAGTATTGTCTTTTATCTTACTTGGACTCTGCTTAGACAAATTCAAGAGAATAAGAGTTTATGCTCTATAGCTTTATATCCCAAAGACTTACTAAGCCATAAACCAACAAGAATGTGGAAGTGGAAGATCCTTTAGAGTTTTTTCCTTGCTCCCCTATTTTTAGAGTGTAAGAAATAAAAGGTGTAGTAACTACTTGAGATGCTTTCACTACTGCCTGCTATTCAAGGGGAAAAAAAGAGGTTAAAAAGTAACCTCCCACTTGTGGTGATTGAAGCTATTTGTTCAGTGTTATTTTTATAGGTTACTTGTGAAACTAGAAGGCAAGCGTGAAAGCTAAAAAGTTCGTTCTACTCCTCATTGCCAGAAAAGCACAGAATAATACAATAGCATACTTCTGTATTCCTGCAGCTGCATGAGCTCTAAAAGCCACCACATGAGAGTGAAATGGTTGGGACAAAGTTTCCTTTAAGGGTAACTTGGTTATCTGCATCATTAATAATATTGTGTCTGTTTTCTATGAAAGGTCACCAGCTTATCCAGTTGCGAAACTAGGAGAATTGCTGGAGACTCTGGTGATATTTTATGATATGTAATTTGCATAACATTATTAAGCCATTTAAAAGTTTCACAATACAAGCCATACCATCAAGAAGCAAAGAATCACAGGAAACTTATTCAGTTGTGATACACAACTCCAATGCACAAAAATAAATTTCATTAAGAAAATCAACATTTTTTTAAAAATTTGCATGCTAAGAGAAGTTAGATTCCAGACAAGCTTAAACAATTAATTTGCATTCTTGCTATACCTTAGGGATTTCTGAAAATACAGTATCACCTCAATTAAAAAAGAAATATAATAAAAATAGTTTTGAGGTTTTTTTCTCAATACTGACCTGCTGCCTCTCCAGGACAATGCAGAGGAACTGTTTCCTCTGAAAGGCAGCACACCAGAGGCTGAACACTGCTCAAGCAGCCTCTCAGCTTCCAAGATGAAATATGTATCAGAGACACCTTAATTGACCACTACACTAGAGTGGTGTTCAATTTCTCCCTAAATCCGTGTCTTCGTTTTATGCTTTCCTAACTGCTTTCAATGTCATTATCAAGATTTAACCTTTACATTTTCTAGAATAAACTTTGAAATGCAAGAACTTTTTTGTTCAGAATGAGATCAGGTCAATCTGACAACACCAAGATGCTCTTCTTTCTTCTGACATACCAAACTTATTTTTTAAAGAGAGTATTTAAGATGGAAGATGCAAAATTGAGAGTGGTGGAAGACTTTTGCATGGAGAAGGAGAAGCTGTGAAGGACCCAGCTATAGAGGGAGCTATAGATAGACAGAAAGCTCTGGTGTATACTTTAGTTCTTTCTACTATTTTTGCAAAGTCTGAATCTCTAAATTACGGATTTTTGTCTTGTTGGATTTATGCATTTGGTCATATTTTTGAGATGTTCCACTACT
The DNA here is from genome assembly GCA_013397155.1 of Irena cyanogastra. Lineage (NCBI taxonomy): Eukaryota > Metazoa > Chordata > Aves > Passeriformes > Irenidae > Irena > Irena cyanogastra. The sequence goes on along the minus strand of VWZV01000386.1, from coordinate 201,342 downwards.
GCCAATCTGCCTACACACAGTGGTTGCAGCATCTCCCGAAGATAACAGACACTGATTCCCCTTGTGAGATAAAAGCCTTCATCTATGGTACACCTAATGTATTTCTTCTAACTGCTAGTGTATACTACCTTTACTATCAAAAATAGAAAGAAAGCCTACTTACATCATAGGAATATATGCTTATAAAGCCACAAAAAAATTTATAGGGCTTAAGGCCGATGCCAGTTTGGAAGTTATTTGCTGTTCATTTTCAAAACTGGCAAGGACAGAGAAATGTGACAAATATTGAATGAAAATGCATGGAAGATAAGTAAATTTTATGCACAAAAGAAGTATTTAAGAGAGTACAGTAAGAAACAGATAAAAGCAAAGTGAGACCAAATATATATGCATGCGTGGAAACACTGATTGAGAAATCTAACTGCAGTGATTTTCATCCTCTCATCACAACTGAGCGTGTACTAAATGAATAAACTGCTACTTGACATTTTCTAAATAAATATCATGGGAAGAGTACTTATTTTACTTTAATGAATCATTTTGGCCTCTCTAACAGAAAGTAGTTGTGATGAACTATAATCTGTTCCAGGAAATATGGTTCTATAATGGAGATATATATGGACTGAAATATGGGAATTTGTGTTCTCCACCAAGTCTACTTTAAAAGAGATTCTGATTCATCCATGCCCACTTCTACTTATATTTGATCATAGCTGTTGACATACTGTATCTGCCATGCTGAGAGCTATTTCTCTACTAGAGGTAAGAAAGCCATATGGTTCGTGGATGACTATGAATTTTTGCAAGGCAAACTGAACTAATATGTGTATATTTTTTTTTCCTGTAGCTATTCAAACAAAGCTATCCATTTAGCAAACAGAACATTTTAAATTCAGTGGGATATATTGGCCCATGTAATACATTTCTAAGAATTGAAAGTCTTCCTTAAATACAATCACAATTGATGGGCTAGCACTAACTTTCTGCATTAGTGGTCCTCTCATTCACCATGCATGGTTAGATATAAACAAATTCACTGTACTGATTAAGTGAAGCAGCAAATAAGACTTGTCTTGTTCATGGAGTAGAACCAAAACAGCTGTTTTTGTTTGACTGATGCAGATTCAAAGGGCCCCCAATGGTATACCTCATAAAAATCAGCAGGTTATTTGAGGGGTTATGTTCTTTTTATGACTAAAACTTCTCATAGGATTATCGTAGTTATACAAGAAAATTGCTTTGACTGTGTGTAATTACAAACAGGGAAAAAAGTTCTTGCCGAAGGCAGGTGTAAAATAACATTTTACCATCCTTGTTAAGGCACAAAAATCCCATGCCAATAATTACTCTGAAGTCCACAATTTAGCCAGGCAAAGCTCACAATTAAGCTGAACTTCAGTCATCCAGACTGTATCTACAAATATTTCCTATTAGAACATGTGCTGTCAAAAAACCCTTTCATAATGCAACATGATAAGCGGCCCAGGACAGGCAATGTTCAGGGGAGCTTGCAGAGGGTACCCTCTGGGCAGAATGCTGCTTGATATTCGGGTACAGGGGAAACTGGGCATGCAAGCGTTCCTTGGGACTGGGTATGAATCACTCTATTCAGGGATATGTTTCTTATATCACATGTACCAATTACTATTGAAATAACTCGTTTCATGTATTGGAATTCATTTAGAATATAACTTTTAGTTTGCCACAATGAACCTTGAAATTTTTGTCTTGCTTTGGTAACTTTTTGTTTCAACAGCTTGGCATTGCCAGCTGTATCACTATTAATATTTGTGGGATCCTGTCATACACAAATGTGAAATCCCAATCCCATTAAGTCATTATGGTTATTACCATTGATTCAGCAAGTATTGGATTTGACTTTGGTTTTATGTGTTACATAGACAAAACATATTCTCCTCAACATCTCTGTCAAGAGCAGTCTGTGTTTGCTGGTTGTTAAATGCTTATTTAAAGCATTTATGACTTCACTCTAAGCATAATTTCAATTTACACCAGGAATTTAAACTCATTTCAGAAGGACTGGAAATTCTAAAAAGTTGTTAGAAGTATGCCCTATACCATTCTAGTGCAAACTAGATATATGACTAACTAAATGCAAATAGCACTTTATAGTACTAAAATTAAAAGCTAAAAAAATCTAAAATAAAATCAACAAATGTATTTGACAATCCTGGATTTTTGTTCATGTGTTACTGAACAATGGCATAATAAATGCATTCTTTAACTTAGGAACATTATGTCAGATCACACAGGGTCTGCCTCGAGCACTCAAATTAAATTTCCAATATATAATATTGTAATTCATAAAACTATTAAACATTGTCTGAGTCCATTTTAACCACATAACATACATTTTGAAAAGCATGCAAAATGATGGGAGGAAGAACCTTCAAAACATAAATTCTATGATCTGCTTAGCACTGTAAAAATAGCTACACACAGTAAAATTAAAACTTGCAGTTCTGAAGGAAAGGATTTTGTGCAAACCATCTGGAAATTACTTGAAAGTATTTCTATATTGCTGAAAGCATAGAAATAGAAAACTTCTACTATTCCTATTTTACGTGTTTTCCAGATAAAACACAAAGAAATGCAACAAATCAGAGATGTGAATGGCTGATACCTCAAATACATGTGCATTATGAAATATTGCCATCTATCCTCTGGTCTACCCCCGAGCTGCTTTTTAAAACGTCCAGTAGCATCAGTATGCCCCCTTGACACATACCACACTAGAAAACATTCTGTTACTAAGACTCCACATGAGATTTCTCCATCATGAGCACCTGGATCTGCGCTCGGTCACATTGAAATGACCATTGTTCCTCGCAGGATGCCCGCTTGCACTCATCTACTACCTAAATGGCTAGAGGCATCCAGCGGTTCAAATTTTGTTAGTGCTCCGCTTGTGTTGCTACTCTGAAGCAGAGAGAAATAGTTACAAAATACTCTAGCGCTAAGAAGGCCACTTGCTTTCATAGCCGCGATCTCTCACACCACCTAAGGTGACGGGAGCACTTGGTCCCTTTGACAGAGCGTTAATTTGGAAGAGATTCAAGTATCACCTGCTCCCAAGGCACATTAAGCCTATGTAAGAATGTGCCGTAACGAAGCAAAATTGGAAACAAACAGTAGGTTGTCGCCGTAAATTAGAACCCTTTAAGTTTGAGGGAAGTTGAGGCCGAAGCGCTTATATATGGATTTATGGCTAAACGCCAAGCTGCACGGCACCGGCACCGCTGTTAGAACTGGGACACGAGCAGCGGCAGGAATTAGGTTACGAAGGCGACAGAAAGCGGGGCGGTAAAAGAAAGCCCATTTTCTGCACTTCGCGCCGGCTGGAAGCGCCTCCCCATTCCCCTGCTCCGGACCGACCCGTAACGGCCCCACAGCAGCAGATCGGGCCGGGCCGGCGGGGACCGCCCGCCCCGACGGTGGCGGACGCCGGGCGGTTTGCCGGCTCCGCTCTGGGAGGCGAGGCGGGCTGGGGCCCGCTGCGCTCTCATTATGACGCTGGGTAATTATTTTATTTCTCCGGCAGACGGTGTTTCAAACGACCGCGGAGGCGCTCAGGCAACCCGCCCGCGAACGCCGCCCTCTGCGCGGCGGGAGCCACCCGTGATCGCCCCGGTGACCGGGGGCAGCGCGGCAGATGCGCCGGGTGCCCACCCCCGCGCTCCGGGTGCGCGCCCGCGGACTCTCCAGCCGCGCCGAGCCCTGCGCACCAGCGGCGTGACGGACGCGCAGGGCCGGCGCGGAGAACGTGTGGGACTCACCTGCCGCCCGCCCCTCCTCGGCTGCCGAGCTGCCGCCCCACCGCCCCTGGGGGCCGGGCCGTCCCTCCGGAGGACTGGGAGAAGCCTGGCGAAGCAGCGCGGCCCCTCCGACGTACCCGCAGCCGCCCCGGGGCGGCACGCCGGCCGGGAAGGGAAACGGGGTAGCGGAGAAGGTGGCGGTGCGCCGCCAGCCCCGGCTCCCCGGCCCCTCCTCGCGGGGCAGCCCCAGAATCACGGGCTGCCAAAATTTAAATCGCCCCAGCACTGCGGCTCCGCGCGCAGCATCACCCTCCCCGCCGCTCCCTCCGGCCAGACCGGCCACACGGGAGGGTACCAGACCGCGGCCGCCCCGCTCAGGCATCGGGCACTCCGCCGCGCAGCCGTCCTGCCCGGGCTGTACCGAGGCGAGACCCCCGCCGCGGCGACACCGCGCCGGGGCCAGCGCGACGCCGGGACGCACCGGTGATGGGGATGACACCACAACCGACGGCGCCGGTGGCGCGCCCTCGCCCCGCTGCCCAGACGCCCGTCCCCGACGGTGCGGTCCCCGCGCGGACCCGCGGCACCGGCACCCGCCCGTTCCCTCCACTGCTTGTGCGGAGGCGTCCTGCGAGCAGCCCGGAGCGTCTGCTGCCCCGACGGTGGCCCCTTCCCTTGCCTCCCCTCCCTCCCTACCTCCCTCCCTACCTTTTTCAGCGCTGACATTCTAGTGCATTATTAACGCGGNGAGGGGGCGGGGCCAACGCGCGGCGCGGACACTCCCTGTCGCAGCCACCGCCAATGGCGGCACTCAGCGCCGGGACCGACAGGCGCGGCGGCCAACCGGAAGGAGAGCGGGCGCGGGCCGTGGGGGTGTCTCGGAGGGGCCGCGGGGCCATGGCCGGGAGCAGGAGGAATGGTGAGGTTGCGTCGTGAGGGGTGTGGGTTGGTCGGTCCCGCCGTGCCCCGTCACCGGGGCTGGTGACGGAGGGAGCCAGGGGGTGGCGGTGACGGCCCCTGGCGCGGCTGCCCTCAGCCGAGGTGTGTTCCGGCCCGGGCGCACCGCGCTGCCACCGCGGGGCTCGCTTGTTCCGCTCCTCGGCGCCCTTCCCGCGAGGGTAAGCTGTGAGAAACTGGACCAGCCCGGCAGCGCGGGAGGCGAGTGGACAAAAGTGGCCTCAGTGGAGCCCGCTCGCCGCACGGGTGGGGCTCTGAGTGCGCGGGGCCCTGGAGACTCCGGGGCTGAGCCCTCCCGACCTCCTGTCCAGCCTCGGAGGGGCCGGGGTGGGTTCTGTTGCTGAGTATTCCTGCCTGGGGGTAGGGAGAGAATGAATGAAGTTTACTTCTCTAATCACAAAGTATTTTACGATGACACCTTTTTTCCTCAATATGCACATACATGCGTGCTTGTTAGTGACCCTCTATTCTGGCTTATCTAAAGTGGGTTAGCTCACTTCTGAAATAACTGTGGTATTGTGTTTGCAAAGAATAGAATAAAAGCCTTCTGCTATCCAAGCACAGCTTCAGTCTATTCCGTTTGTCTAAATGTTTTATAAGACACGGCACAGGAAGAACGCATTAATAAAAATACAGGTGTTCCATAAGCAGTACCTCGTTCTTAAGGGGTCTCGAGTAGAGCTGAGCTGTGAGAGAGCTGAATGCTTCATCCTGTGCTTGGCTTTTGCGTTTTCAGACAGTTCCAGCATCCTGAAACTGGAATACTTAATGGGAGGGTAACATTTTGAGAGTGAAACTGATGAGGAAGAGTTAATGTTTAAGCTGTTTGCTGACCGACTGCAAGCAGAGATCGTTTGAAGGAGATATAAATACACAGCAGTGTTCTCTGTGGTTTAGATGCAGATTCGTTGTGAGAAAGGGAAGAGGAGGAGCTATTTTGCTTCTACGCTTTAGGGATGTGAATTGCAAACCGATGTTTTCTGGAAGAAAGTGAATTAGGAAGAGTGAGTTCGCGCACTTGTGAATGAATGCATGGCTCTAGCGCTGAGAATGGGAGAGCTGAATTCTGAAGCTCTCAAATCGTTTAGAACTGAAGGTTAGATAAAGAGCTACTTGTTTTGGTAGCTTGTCAGAGAAAGCTAAAATGATCGTGCTGAGTGTCTGACTTTACTATGTAAAGTTGGAAATCATTTGTGTTTTATTCAGCTGCTCTAAGAAGCCGTGACTTTAGATTGGGAAGAAAATACAGTGAGAAATACAAGGATGTCACATGCTCCCCTGGGAAGAAGTAACAAAACTAGAAGAGTTTAGGACCTCATCTGATCAGCCTCTGCAGCCATAGCATATATGAAAACTGTTGACTTTCTATTGTGAAACTATATCTATTTTTGAAAAGACAGATGTCCTATAAAAGAGCTGAGAAAGAAGGTTTAGCTGCTTTTCTTTAAGGTTAGTTTTGCTCTTTTTTTTTAAGAGTGTGTTGAAATGCTGAAGACAGATTTTTGTCTGCATTACAATAGAACGGTGAAGCTGTTTATTTTGTCTGGAACTGGGCTGTAATACAGAATAAATGGGATGGTCAACAGCTTGTAGGCCATGGGTCTAATTGTCAGTGAAGAGAATCTAAATAGTGAAAAGCCAGTAGAGCAGGTAAGTGAAATGCACTTCACTCTGCCAGAAAAGGATGTGACAGAAGTAGTTGAGAACTTTTTTTTTTTTTTTTTT
>VWZV01000386.1:273-194864 GCA_013397155.1 Irena cyanogastra | reverse complement strand
TTTTTTTTTTTTTTAAGTTTTGTGGGGCTTTTTGTTTTTTACTTGCTCATGTACCAGTGATTTGTGACAGGGCTAGAGGTACTAACACTGTCATTCTGTGTGTTATCAGCAAGGTATTGATCCTATCTGGGACAGCTGAATTCCTAATTTGTTGCTATTAAACATTGACAATTGCATCTTGAAAGCTTTAGTCATCATTCTTGAAAGTTTGTGCCACTCCAAAATAACGTAAGGAGTTGTATAGGGAGTGATGTTCCAGCTGTTGGAGGGTAGAGTTAAGGTATTGATGCAGGTGTAGTCTACATTATTGAATATAATTGCTAGTAAAAAGTGATAGAAAAGTTGTGCTGTACAAGGGATGATCTAGTGGGACAACAGGTCACTTCCTATTGGAGAGATTAAACTGTAAGGCAAATGTGGACACTTGATAGACATCTGTGACAAATGGTTTTAAATAGAGAATATTGCTTCAAGGAGTGCTATTTTCATCTCTCAGGTGACTTGGGGCAGGATTATAATGGTTGTTGAAATGAGACTGCAGTTCCTTATTTTTGGGTTTTTTTGTTTTGCTATTTTATTAAATGACCATATCGCATATTAATTAAACATCTTAATCCTCACAGAAAGGCACACAATTTCTTTCCTTTTTTTAGTTTCAGAGAAGCATTGATTGTTAGAGATCATGAGGTTATTCAAAACCTTTTCTTATTTGTGTTTTTCAAACTCAACATAATTTTTGGCAAATACCTTCGTGTTTTACTGGGAAAAAAAGATAGAGGGTTTTTTTTTAAAGTGGGTGTGTTTTCTTTTATCATATATGTTTATCAGTAAGGGAAATATTAATTGCAAATGGAGTTTGAAGCCTGACATTATTTTTTTTTTCTTCTGTGAGAAATATCTTGCTACGTCCCAAATGTGACCAAAGATTTATTACAGCTTGCTAGGATGTAAATTCTGTTTGGATTGTAGTTGGCTAAATTGCAAATAGCTGGGGTTTTTGTGATTAAATGTAGAAGTTACACTAGAGTAAGTGTACTTGACTCTGCCATTGAAACCATTTATGGAAGGGGGGAAAAAAGTTTTTGTTGCTGACCTTGGTGTTGTGCCTGGGTGAGAAATGTAGTCAAGGAGAAAGGCGACAAAGGTAGTGAAAGAAGCAGAAATTATACACCCAGTGGCTTTCTATTTAGAAGTCTGCAAGGGGAGTGCATGCTCACAGAGAGCAGAGCCTGACATGATATGATCTTTAGGGTTGTGTGGATGGCTGTTTGGGGTTTTGAGCTTTCTTTGGGAGATGGGGTGTGTTGGTGTAGGGTTGGTTCGTTCTTAGGAAGTTGGAGCAATTCTTACATATTTTGCATTGAGGTAGGATGGTCCACAAGGGTGGGTGGGACTGTTAAAACGTGCTGGGATATATTTAATATATTAATATATTTTATATTTATATATTTTATATATTGTTTATTATATTATATTTATATATTAATATTGTATGTATTATATATTTCTATATTAATATATACTTATTTTATATAAGTATGAACCTTTGTTATTTAGTAAAAGTGGTGGAGGTGGTGGTGTGTGCTATTAAGATGTGTCTGTTAGTAGTTATTTTGCCCTTTTAAACATTCAATGTGTAATGCCTTTTTCTCAGCACTAGGTTTGCTCTTGTTGTAAAACAGATTTCTGGAATCTATTACCTCAGAGCAAAGCTGCTCACATACTCCCCTGCTGCTGGGACGAGGGAAAGAATCAGAAAAGCAAAAGTGAAAAAACTCACTTGGTTGAGACAGAGACAGTTTAATCCACACAAGCAAAGCAAAAGAAGGAATTCATTCACCACTTGCCATGGGCTGGCAGGTGTTTAGCCTTCTCCAGAAAAGCAGCACTCCATTACTTGTAATGGTGACTTGGGAAGACAGACACCATCACACTGCTTCCATCACGCCCCTTCCTCCTTTCCTCCAGCTTTATATGCTGAGCATGTCAACATATGGTTTGGCATATCCCTTGAGTCAGCTGCTCCAGGTATGTCCCCTCCCAATTCCTTGTGTACTTCCAGCCTTCTTCACTGGTGGGGTAGGTAACAGAAAGGGTCTTAAGACTGCTCAGCAATAACAAAAACATCCTTGTATTATCAACCCTGTTCTCAGCACAAATTCAAAACACAGCCCCATACCAGCTACTATGCAGAAAATTAACTTCATCCCAACCAAAACCAGCGTGGATTGTTATGGCAGTATGTGATTTCTTATGTTTTCAGTTGTGTTTAGTTCAAAAGGTTGAAAACTGTTCTCAAAAAGTTTGGATTTCTATGGGTTGGCTAGTGACTTAAATTAAAATTCCATATATGTCTAGAAAGAAAAGAAAAACTCAGCTGCATTGGAACTTCTAGAACTTTTTTGTGATGGGATGTTTGGTGTAGTATTGATTTCTGTTATATGTATATTAGGGATGCTTGTAGAAGTTGCTTGATTTTGTTATAATAAAGTATTGAAATACTGCAAAGTATTGATATCACTGATATATTTACTCTGAAGAAAGCTATATAGAAATTCAATTAAATTTATATTTTATATAATATGACCTTATGAAGATCCCTTTTGAATAATACCTAATGCACAAACCTTTTGGACTTTTTTTTATGCTCAGTGATACTACATCTGCCAATTCTCATGTGAAACTGTCTGTTTAAAATCTGCAAATTTTTTTCTCTTCAGTAATCTGAAGTCAGAATGAGTTGCAGAGTTTTTGTGTTTTGCTTTTTGATTTTTACTGTTTTCAATTTTTTGATTTTTTTTACTGTTTTTACTGGTTTTTTTTATTTTTACTGTTCCAGGTGTTTTCAGCTATTTTGATGTCTGTTTTCCCATATTACAACTATCATTTACCATAACATTCAACTTTAGCATAGTTTGATCTTCACTTTTAGCCATATGCTTTTTGCATCCAGATTTAGGTTGAAGTAGGATTTAAACTTTCTGAAACTTTATACCTGTGTTGGCCTCAGATTGGTCTGTGAGCAGTGATGATGTAAGTGCACAGCCTTCCCCCTTCCCTCGCCCAAATCTGTCCAGAAAGAAAGTCTCATAGAATTACAGAGTACACTGAGCTGGAAGGGAGCACAAAGATCATTGGAGTCTGGTTCCTGTCCCCGCACAGCACCATCCCAAGAATCACACCATGTGCCCAAGAGCACTGTCCAAATGCTTCCTGAGCTCTGTCAGGCTTGGTGCTGTCACCACTTCCCTGGAGAGCCTGTTCAGTGCCCAGCCACCTGAAGGACCTTTTCCTGATACCCAACCTAAACCTCCCCTCATACAACTTCAGGCCATTCCCTCAGGTCCTGTCACTGGTGACCACAGAGAAGAGATGAGGTCTCCTCTTCTCACAAGAGGCTGTAACTGCAGTGAGGTCTCCCCTCAGTCTCCTCCATGGAGAACAGACCAAGTGCCCTCAGCCACTCCTCATACAGCTTCCCCTCAAGGCCCTTCCCCATCTTTGTAGGTTTCTTTTGGATGCTCTCTAACTGCTTTGTATATTTCCTATGTTGTAGCACTCAAAATGGCACACAGGATTTGAGATGGGGCTGCAGCAGCGCAGAGCAGGACAATCCCGTCTGTGGCCCAGCTGTGCCAGATGCCCTCCAGAACACAGTTGGCCCCCCTGGCTGCCTGGGCATTGCTGACAGTCTTGTGCAACTCTAGTTTACAGTTGGCTCAACTCAGTGGCCAGAATTATGAATATTAATAATAATAATAGTCACCAAAGTTGAGCTTTGGTAAAGGTGTATATGAGATACCTTCAGATGTTTTCAGTGAGGTCTGTTTGGTTGTGCCAAGTAAGAAAAAGATAATGATGCAGTATGAGAAACATATTTTTAAGGTTTGTGGAAGATGGATAGTATGCACAAATTGAAGCTATAGTGAAGATGCTCTGTTTTCCCAGGACTGCAGTAGCAATACACATTTTGCAGGGTTTCAATATAAGGCAGATGGGGTTCTTATGAACAGCAGAACAAAATCCTGGTGTTCTCATTGTGGTTATGTAGTTTCTTATTATTTTCGTCATGTCAAGTTTATTAGATGTCTAGGAGCTTGTGGCTGCAATTAAGGTGGCCTACTGACAGATGTCTAAAACCTTTGTTGAGACAGGATAGCATGATCTATTAGTCAGATTCTTGTTGAACTACACAGTCAGGTAGAATTTGCTGAGAGATGTTACACCAATCTTACTGATTTGAAACTGCAGTGTGACAGAGACTGTGGTTGGACTAGCTGAATGAATTTCTTTTAAGCTAAGAAGAGAAAATAAATGTCATTTTGTAGGAATGAGTTACTGTTTTGTATCTGAAATTGCTATGAACTGCGTTGGTCAGTCTCTCTTTGTAATAACTGCTTAATTTAGGTGAATACACAGATATGGGGTGTTTAATCACTATATTCTTTTCCTTTCCTACCTTTCAGTCTTACTGATATGTGCCATGTACTTAAATAAGCTACAGCTGTTCAAAAGTTGTCTCACAGACAGGAGAATTCTAAATTACTGAGTTTTAGATAACAAAGTAGGTTTCCATGTGCTATAAAAAGTAATGCTAAGTAAAAAGAGAAATGGAAACGTATTTTATCAACTACTACCTTAAAGCACAAAACTGGATTTTTTTTCTACTGTGGTTCTTGAACCTGTAATAAAGAATATGACAGGTATAAAATTAGGGCAATTAGAATCTGAATTTTTTTTTTGTCTAATGGGATGTTGGAGACTAATAGATGCTGTTTCAGTGAGAATAATGTCCGTGGTCTTGAGAAAAGCCTTGTTATTGTGAAGTTACTATTACACACTAGATATAAAATGATAGCACCCGTGTTTCTTGTGCAGCCCTTGTGCGCCTCCCTGGTGTTTTGGTTAACAACCGTACTGAGATAGAGCTGATACCTAGTAGTTCAAGCACAGAATTCATGTGACCTTGGATACACCTAAATCCTTCCATTAGTTCATTCTCAAATAGTATATGAGGGTTCCACCATTAAATATGTAGTAATAGCTTTAGCAGTTAAAATCATCTGTTATGTGTAATGTCAGTGAGACTAATTGTAAACTTGTGAAGAGGACCATTCCCACCTTGTGTAGACATCCTGTGAAGAACTGTACAAATTTTTCCCTTTAAGATGTCACTAAAGTTTTGTAAGTCTTGTAGAACTAAAAGATTGTCTAAGGATCTAGTCAAGTTTAAAATAATCAGTTTGTAATACCAGCATTTCACTATGGTGTTTTTACTCAGTCGCAGTTTTAGAATTTTGTAGTTCAAAAAACAGAGTCAAAAAAACCTCACAACAACCAAGCGACTTACCATAGCTTGTGGTAGAAATGGGATGAACAGCCTTTGTTCAAATAAAGTGTTCTCTTGATGAAGACAGATAGTTAAAAGTAAAGTGTATGAGGCTGAGTGACTGCTTTCCAGGCCAAAAGAGACTACAGAATCAAGGCTTCTAACCCGTAGAGAAATCTCCAAAGGGAAACATATTCCTATATAATGTAGGATTCCTTAACCTAGTAAGGAGAGGAAGAAAAAGGCCCAATGCTGAAAACAGTCAAGTTTTTCCAAGTCTGGATAGCAAACTTGGTCTTTGTGTATGTGTCTCATTCCAAAGGTGATTAGGCACTGGGAAAAACCCTGGTATGAATTATGGAGTTCCTCTAGTCTTTTGAAGTATATTAAGAGTATTGAGATACAAGTTTTTGGGTCTCAGTGTAGGTAGGTATATAAAAGTACTTCTCCCCGTCCTTCAGATAAGATGGAGTAGTATATTTCTTGGCTTTAAGATGCAAGTGGATTCTATCCTGAAATATGAAGCTGAAAAATTACTTGGTGTCTTCCTCAAGAAAGCATGTCATAAAATAGCAGTGCTGTTTGGAAGGAAGAACTATAAATTCATAGATAGATGCAATTTAGTCTGAAGTATGGAGACTGGAGATGTAGTCGGTGATCTGCAGAATGGCTTCCTCTTTGACTAAACACAAGATCTTGTAAGCTGTTAGCTTCTGTGTTTGTCTACAAGTGCCTCTTAAAAGAGACAGGCAGTGTCAGCCTGAATTTTCTGCTGCAGATCTTGCAGTCCTTGCTTTTTTATCCTTTTTTTATCCTTTAGCTTCTGTTGTAAGAGCCTGTTACCATAGCTTCGCCTGCAGGATGAGGACTGCTTGCAGACTGAGAACACAAAGCAAAATACTGTGCCTGTTCCTGTGTACGTAAAACTGTACTTTGATCACAGCTAGGATTCCACATATTTCACTATTTTTTCCCCCAGTTGGAAAGATCAATTTTATTATTCCCATGATACTGCTACAGTGCTTTGCTTTGGTTTGCATGCGCTATCCATGGTGAAATGGAAATACGTCACTCTTGGCAAAACTGACCTTGCTGATAGCAAGAAAAACACATTTTCTGTTTCTTTCTCCTAACTTGAAGAAGAGCATCCCATCTTAGATGTTAGATACACCTTTTAGATGATCTGAACTGTCAAGCTACAGAGAATGTAATTGCATGTCACTGCATTGTTCGTTTTCTCATATCCCTGCGTGCGTAGCTTGAATGTTTTTGGTAAAAATGAGGGAGAGTGGGAAAATGATACCATCTTCAGCTGCTGTGGAATGGTTTGTAGTGGCTAATTACTCTCTTTCTTCCTTGGTTTTAATCTTTTGGTAGTTGCTGAACTGGTATCCCAAATCTGGGAATCTTATCTGCAGCTAAGTGATCCGTATTCAGAGGATATTGAAGTTAATGACTAAATAGCTATTCATTTCCCTCAGGACTAGAATATGTTGTGCACACACACAAGCTCTCTTGACTTAATTCAAGCCTTTGGTCTCTGCCATTTCTAGCAATGGTTTGGGGTCTTTGAGCTTTCAGCTGATTGCTTTTTGTTGTGCTCGTGCTGTCTTGGCTGTGGGGCTTGATGATCGGAGGTTTTGGTTTTTTTCTGAGGTCAATGTGTGTGTCTTTTGCTTGTATTGGGAAGCTTAGGCCAAGGTTAATAAGTTTAATTGTCCTTGGAAGTTCAGTGTATTGATTTCCATTTACTGTAACAGGGCCTGTACTCAGTGCATCATTATCTCCACTAAGTTGTGGGTACTCAGAGGCCCATTGGCAGAATTGGTGTCTTGTGTACATTGAGGTCTTTGGAGTGGTGTCTAATCTGCAGGCAAAACAGGATACCTTGCATGCCATCAGGCGTCATAACTTCAGACTGCATTTTGCCCTGGTGGCTGAAATACAAATGGAATGCCGTTGTCTTTGTGTGGCTTGCAGAGCCATGACCCAAGAATCACTGTGTTAGGCCAAATGAACACAGAGCAAAGACCTTTGTTCATCAGTTTGGCCAGCTGAGCAACTCCTTCAGAAAGAATCCAGAAGACTGAAACTATGAAACTATTATCCTATATGGTTAAAGGAAAAGGAAGCTTTGTGGGGCATGGTTTAAAGGAATGAGCAACTCCTGGCCTGAAGCTGTCATCAGTGTTCCACCTGCTAGCTGGTAAGAACAGCAGTCTAGCTAACAGTTTCTGTCTGTAGCAGTCTTTTAAAATGCTTTTACACCTCATTGTTCTGGGTCCTGATAAACACAAGAGTCACTCTTTTTCAGGTAGTTCCCTTGAAGAACTCTGGTCAAGAGTGTCCAGTGATGATTAGGGAAGAGGAGATGATCCATGCCATGGGATTGTTATACCCTACTAGGCAAGGCCCTCTGCAATTTGCTCTAGTTGATCCTGTTCTGAGCTTTGGGATTAGACTGGGTAATGTCTGGAGGTCCCTTGCAGCCTTAACAGTTCTGTGATTTTTATGATCATGTTGTAAAGTAACTGTCCTATTGTGCCCTTCATAGGAGATGTGGTACTTGCATGATAAAAGAGACTTCAAAGATTTAAAGCCGTTTAAATATTGGAGAGTAATTCTTCACTAACAGAGATGAACTGCACATTTTAATGAAGCCTTGTCCATATGTTCTGCATGAGGATTATCATTCTGTCTGCTCCTTCTGTCCTTTTCCATTCTGCTGTACTATCTTTCCTTCTGCTGTAGCAGAAATAGCATATTAGCACATCTTGCACATGCGATGGTTTCAGAAGTTCCTGATTCTTCCATTTTTGGAAAGCTTCTGTTTGTAGGAGAAACAAAGAGACCAAGTAGGACAACTTGAAAGCTTCACGGAGTTCAGTGCTTCCAATGCCACTTTACTTTGTTCTTGCTGCCCAACTTCCACTTAAGTAGGCAGGAGGCAACCAGATGAGAAATGTGGTGGGGGTACTTACAGTATGGATGAGAAGTAACCAAAAGTATGTGGCAAGCATTCTCCACAGAAATGTTTTTGTCACTGCGCAGGAACGTTTCTGGTGTTGGTCAGAATTTAATTTGTTTAGTTCTTCATCATGCTTTTGTTATAGTCTGTAGTCCTAACTGAGTTTTAAGTCATGCTAAGTCCTGTTGCAAACCCCAGAATGTTCATGAATCTGCAGTGCTATTTCAGTGTGTTTATGTACGTATGTAATATGGATTCAGTCAAGGTGTCAATTTAATACATAGGTGCCAAAAATGCATTTATTTGAAGAAGGCTCCTTACTCTTCATGTGAAATTAACAGTAGAAAGATCATGAATGTTCGCAATTTGTATCTTTAGCCAGCATGTGTTCTGTGTTGTATTTCTTGCTTTCTTTATCTGATATCACGCTGTAGAGACCTGGTGCTTTTTCAGTTTTCAGATTTATTTGTATTTCACTCTTTCCAGACATGAGTTGTTAAGAATTAGCCATGGAACTTGTTTGGTACCTATTGCAGCTTGCTCTCATGTCTGAAAATACTGGCTCCTTTTTGTCACTGAGGAATTCCTGGAAAGTGAAGTGTTATGGTGTTTCTTCAGCTCATCGCACAGTAGGAATACTTTTATAGTGCTGCATGTTTTCAGCTGGAAAGTGATTTTCTTTTAAAATTAAGTGAAAAGTTTAATCAGAATCAAAAGACCACATGAACCTATACAGTTCCTCCATCAGTTTTGTTGACAGGAAAACATTGTCGAGAAATAACCATCTAGTGATTACGTTGAGTATGCTATGGCTGTGGTGAGAGGAAGTCTTACTCCATTTTGAAACTCTAATAGGTAAGATACATTTCTGGTAGTAGATATTTTTACTTGAATTTCCTTTATTGCTAATTTTCTGTTAAGGGGTAGTTATTTTTAAAGGTCTGAGCAGTTCTTAGCAAATAGACTGATCTCTGATGCTGAATAGTACCAGAGACATCAAGTTAAGGAGAGGTTTTCAATAGGCAAGAACTGCTCCATAGCATCAGGCAAGACCATTCTCCTGTGATTGAGCCAATGCTTATGGATATCACACGATACCTTTTTTCAAGTAATTGCAGTGATAAAACCCTCTGGAAAGAGCTTCCTTTGTCATCTGAAAAATGTTTTGGTCGCTTAGTTCTGAGACTGTTAATTGTAAAGCAGAGTGCTGCTTTGGAGCATGTAAAGCTGCTGAAGATGGCAGAATGGGTATTCCTCAGAGCCTAATTTCTTTGCTCACTTATACTGAGGACCACTTTGTTCAAAAAAGATTTTGGGCTGCAGGCAGATTTTTATTTTATTTTTTATTCAGACTAGAATATACTTAGGATTCCAAATAGTTCAAAATAAGGCAGTCAGTTTTTTCAGCACTCTCTGGTGATTCTAGGGATACTAAGCAAATCTGCAGACAATACAATACTAGGAGGAGCTGTTGACTCCCTCTAGGGCAGGGAGGCCCTACAGAGAGACCTCAACAGAACAGAGGGCTGAGCAGTCACCAACCATAGGAAATTCAACAAGTGCTGGATTCTGCACCTGGCATGGGGCAACCCCAGACAGACTGGGGAATGAAATTCTAGAAAGCAGTGCCATCGAAAGGGATCTGGGGGTCCTGGTCAATGATAAGTTGGATATGATCCAGGAGTGCCCTGGCAGCCAGGAGGGCCAACCCTGTCCTGGGGGCATCAGGGACAGCATTGCCAGCCGGGCAAGGAAGGGGATTGTCCTGCTCTGCTCTGCACTGGAGTGGTCTCATCTCGAGTTCTGGGGTCAGTTTTAGGCACCACAATATAAGAAAGATATTAAGCTATTAGAGAGCATCCAAAAGAGACCTACAAAGATGGGGAAGAGGCTTCAGTGGAAGCTGTGCAAGGAACAGCTGAGGCCGCTTGGTCTGTTCAGCCTGAAAGGGACTGAGGGGAGACCTCACTGCAGTTACAGTTTCTTGTGAGGGGAAGAGGAGAGGCAGACCCTGATCTCTGTGGTGACCAGTGACAAGACCCAAGGGAATGGCCTAAAGTTGTAGGGGAAGTTTAGGTCAGATACCAGGAAAAGCATATCTTCACTCAGAGGGTGGCTGGGCGCAGGAACAGGCTGGCTCCCCAGGGAACTGATCACAGTACCAAGTCTGCTGGAGCTCAAGAATCATTTAGACAAAGCTCTTGAGCACATGATGTGACTCTTGAGGATGGTGCTGTTCAGCTGAAGGAGTCGGACTCAGTGATCCTTGTGGGTCCCTTCCAACTCATCTGATTCTGTGATTCTTCATTCACCTGAGGAAGGTCAACTGCTGGGATTCATTGTTTCCTGCTGTCTTTAGAAGGAAATATGTCAGGTTTCAAACCAGGACCTTGTTATGTTTAAGTGTCAACACTGCTCACTTCTATTTTGTTATGGTTATTGGAAATTACTAGTTATCTTAAGAGATGACTTGTGTCAGTGCTGAGATGCTCTGACACAAATATGAGAACTTTGCAGGCAGTACAGAACTCCCTCACTCCACACTTTGCTGCTTCTTCCAGTGTCTGCTGAAAACTCCAGCCAAGTGGATGTTGCTTTAGTGAATCTATCACTGTTCCTGATATATATACTTCCTTCTGAGCAAAAGTGATTTTTATCAAAGAATGACCTCCTCAGTATTCATACCCTCCAAGGCAGGCATTCTATCAGCTTGCTTTCTCAAGCAAAGGTATTAAAGATGGGGAGAGCTTCCCATGGGAATTAGAAGGAATTAATGTATCGCAGTAGGTCTCATCTTGCTTTCTGAAGTAATGCTATTGTGTGTGTGAATATAATCCCTCAATTTTAAAAATGGAAAGGAAAAGGTGATGTAATTTGGGGGGGAGATGACTAGAGAAGTCAGATTTCAAGGTGGGGAGCATAAAATCCAGTGTAGTTATGAGGAGGCTGCTTTTCTCAGCAGATATGGAGATGTATTTGCATATCTAGATTTATCAGTACGTCAGTAATCATTTGCTTTGGAAGAATAGTTCCCTCAGTACAAGTGCTTGAATGTTAATCCATGTACTGGTTGTGGATGTGTTAGAGTTAATTTTCTTCGTAACAACTCCTGTGGTGATATGTTTTCTGTATTTGTGGTGAAAATAGTGTTGATGACTCGGGCATCTTTTTGTTATTGTTGAGCAGTGCTTACATGGAATCAAGGTCTTTTCTGCTCCTCACCCCAGCCCACCACTGAGGAGGGTGGGAGTGCACAAGGAATTGGGAGGGGACACAGCTGGGACAACTCACCCCAGCTGACCCAGGTATCCCACACACATGTGGTGTCATACTCAGTATACAGAGCTGGGGAAAGGAGGAAGAAGAAGGAGGGGCACATTTGTCTTCCCAAGTCAACATTGTATGTGATGGAGCCCTGCTTTCCTGGGGATGACTGAACGCTGCCTGCCCATGGGAAGTGATGAATGAATTCCATGCTTTGCTTGCGTGCATGACTTTTGCTTTACCTATTAAGCCATCTTTACCTCAACCTATGAATGGTCTCAATCCTATCTTTCTGATTCTTTCCCCCGTTCCATGTGGAGGAAAGTGAGCAAGCAGCTGGCTGCCTATTGGTATTAAACTATGATATTTAGTAATGGCTGTACTGTAGTTTATTAAAATGCTGTAGTGTTAATAGCACCGCTTAGGGAAAGGATTCACGATAAACCTCTTGGATAACTTGCTTTAGAGTCAGAGATCTGCAGAAGGAAGTTAACTTTGTCTCATTACACTGGTTATTTCCGTCTACTTTCTTTAGCTGAGGAGAGTAATGGTGGATTTTAGTCTTTCTAGCTGTAGACTAACCTGGCAAGGGAACCTTACGAAAACACATAGTCGCTTGTTCATGTCTGTCTGTCTATCTGGAAACTGTAATCATAACCCATAACAAAGCATTCTCTCACATAGTGAAGCATATACATGAGAAAGCATAGTTGCCAAGGTACACTGGGGGTACAGTTTGTCCATCAAGGACTGTGGTTCAAGGATGAAGGGTTTTTTTCAGTTCTGAAGTAATTTATTGACAAGTTATGTGACAATAAAATGTTTTCCTGCTAAGCTGCAGTGGAATGCATTCTTCTTAAAACAGTTGAAGTTCTTTTCTCTTGGCAGAATTATTTTATTATGAGTCTGCAGTAGGTTGCTTGTGTAGTGTCCACAGAATGTATATTAAATTTGGGGTTGAAGTTTAGATAACATTTTTTTCCAAATGTCTTTTTTCTCACCCCCACTTCCCGCCATATCTCCTTGACCACATAGAATTCATGAAACTAGAGATGTTGCTTTGCAATAAATTAAAACTTTTAGTAATACTTTGTTTTAGTATGTCTTTTTAAGTTATTGAAGTGTACATATATATATAAAAGATAATGGTTTTGTTAATGAATAAATTATTTGCATCTATTTCTTTAATCAAATGATACTTGCATTTGACTAACTTGTAGCAGATTGTCAGTGTCATCAGAACTGGGCCCATAAGAAGAAGAGGCGTATAAGAATACTGATAATTCTGTAGAAATAACTGGTTACCATGTGTTACTGCTGCTGTCTACTTCTGGTTCTTCTGTATGAATAAATCATTGTAGCTTGCTGATTTTAATGAGTAATTCAATTGCAGTGCCTCTGTGCCAGAAGAGACCTGCATTTTGAGCAGCCTTATGACACTTGCATAGAAAGATTCTTGTTGTAAAAATTAATGTGTGTTTAGTCTGTAAATGTACTGTTAATTTATTGCCAAAATGTAGTCAAATAGAAGACTTTACATGTAACCTTACTAGTGAACTCTGGTGTTTTAAAGCTGTTTTCTGATTCAAATTTTGAACTTAAATATATTTGTTTTCAGTTTCACCTGTGAGAGGTAGAGACTACTCAAAACAGACTTCCATGGAATATGAAGGAAACTGTCTCATATCAGTTAGTTGTTGGGGTTTCTGAAGTCTTAAAGTATTTTTAAAACACTGCCACTTTAAAATTCTTCCTATTAAAAAAAGTTTTCTTACCCTGCAGTATTCTTGGCGAAATTGCTGAAACGACTCTATGGTGAAACTTCATCATCTTCTCTTGTTCAGACTTCAAGTAGAGAAGAGGAGGTGGCTCTTGAAAATCTTGGCTCAAAATCTAAAGAAAAGAATTTGGATAATGTTCAGATTTCATCAGCAGATGCTAGCACATCAACTAATACACCCTGCGAGTCATTTCAAGGTGAGACTGCATTGTCATTTTTCTGATAATATGCTTTTAAACATAGCTGCTTTATTTCAGAACAGTATAGTATGTCATTTTTTTCATCTATTGATACCAACAGATGAATTTGAGTACTAGTGCTAGTGGTACTTAATACCTGGAACACTTGAGGTCCTATGAAAGTCAAGAAATTGTTTTGGTGTTTATGCTTGGATGCAGCATTTAGCAGTAGCAAATATGAAAGTTCACTGTCAGCTGTAACTGTCTTTGATAGAGTGTCTCTTAAATAGTGATAAAATTACTTCTACTGGTATAGCTCTGCTCAGCTGTTAGGGATGCAGATGAGGATTGGTGGGAATACGTGATCCTGCCCTCATGCTGCAACAGAAACCCCATGGGGAACGCAAATCCATCAGAAAGCAAATATTAATTCAGAGACTTGGAAAAGAGCATTATGTTGTGTGTGTTTATGCAATGAACATGGCACGTGAATATTTGAATAGGTAAGTAAAAGTCCTCTTTTTTTTTTTTTCAAATAAGTTGTAGAATGTGAATGGTGTGCCAAAAGATGGAGCTGGAAAATGAGGTAGCTGTGATATTACTTGTGGGTAACAGTCTCTGTGCACAAGTATAGAATGAGTGTGAATTGCTTTGTATTCATCTAAAACCAGATTTTTCCATAACTGTAAGGCTGTTAAACTGCGTTGAAATAGGTATGTTTCACAAGAGTATAAAAAGTTTTCTTCAGGGGAGATGGTCAGCTATCCTTCTTGCCTGCTCACAGGGAAGAACTGGTTGTGAATGTGGTCTGGGGCAGGAGAGTAATGTCTGGAAAGAAGTGAACAGAATGATTAGTAGGGTTAGAACTGTGTGCTACATAATACATTTCAAACAGATGTTTGTCTTGTTCAGGAATCTGCTTGGTAGGATTAATGAGAGGATTGGTCTGAATTGCAAAGGAGCTCTGAAGAGCTGGTTCAAGAATAACCTCTTAAAGCACAAGAGTGGCTTATTTTGACATGCAGAAAACTAAGCAAATGTGTCAGGATGCCTGACTGAGCTCAGATGTGTCTGGGAGAGCAGCAAAGGGAACATGAAGGAAGGCTAGCTGGGACAAGGTAGGCACAGAAGCTGTGTCATTGCTGTGAAAGCAGTCCCACAGTGCCTGGCAAAGAGCAGCAGAACATCTGTTAACAGTAAGCAGGTTCAACCCAACAGTCCAGTGACACCAGGCAAGTTAATAGTGACAAGGCAGGTCTGAGGTCAAGCCAGTATGTCAAGTCTTATGTGTCAGTGTGTGCATCAATTGGTCTGAAATATCCCTCTGGTCAGTTTGGGTCACCTGTCCCAGCTGTATCTCCCTCCACTCATCCCCAACTTCCTCACCAGCGTGGCAGTGCAAAAAGCAGGAAAGGCCTTGGCTCTGTGCAAGCCCTGCTCAGCAGTAACCAAAACATCTCTGTATTATCAACCCTGTGTTCAGCACAAATCCAGAACACAGCCCTGTACCAGCCACTGGGAAGAAAATTAAATCTACCCCAGCCAAAACCAGTACACCATTACTGTAATAGAAGGTTGCATGGAAATTTCAACTTCTGTAGTTCTATGTTCTATACTCAATTTGGTTTTCAAGATTAGTACTTCTTTTGTGTAGTCAAAAATGAAAAGCATGTTTTCAAAAGGTTGATAAAGCATTAAACTTATTCTGTACAATGATATGTGATAGCATTGGGAACTTATGGTCCTTTCAAAACAGGTAACGTGCTATTTATTTGCTCTTTGATAAGGGTGTGCTAATTATACACAACTATGAAGTAATTTCTTAAGCTAAAACTGTCTGTTTGTAGTGAATCTATAGCATTCCTTATAAATTAGGGCAAAACTCACACTGAAATGGGAGGTGAGGGGGAGAATTTCTTTTACCTTGTGATTTGTAACTTCTAATTTGTTTATACCCGATTCCTAATGCAGTATTCTTCAAGGTAATGAAAGAAAGGCTTTTTATTCAGAATCCTAGTAGAGGGAAACTATAGCTCATGGGATAGGAAACATGGAGTAAAAAGAACAGGTTTTTATTTAGAATTTTCACGGCAGAGCAACAAAGCTGTTGTTGAAATTGACAGCAAACCATAACTGAGTTTGTTTTCTGTTGGGGGCATGCAAATGCCACAGTAGTACAGAAAGGGTTCTGCCTTGTTTCAAGTTCAACATATAAGTACTTAAAAAAAAAGCCTTGATGTGATAAACTCACAAGAAAAAAAGATAAATCAATTACCCATCTGGGAAACCAACACACAACCATTTTTTTCTGGTTGTGATTTTATTTAAATTTAATGAGCTCTTGCATTTACATGTGGTGATTTTATAGCATTGAACACTGAAAGTACATGTTTAGAGATAGGTAGAAGGTTTCAGCTATAAACTCTGTGGCCTTGGTGAAGGAAAAACATAAAAGCATTGATTGAAATTTTTGATCATAAACTGTTTTAAGTGACTTCTTACCTACAGACCAAAGATTATGGGCATAACTACAAGCCAGCTGATGATTTAAGTAGCAGTAGTCAAAGATGGCTAATTGAAAGAAATAGTGGAAAATGAGGGTTTGGTTTTTTGTAGATACTAACTCTTTCCGAGTTTGAAAGTTTATTATTTCAGTCCTACAAAATACTACTAGAAATGATCTAGTGTCAATAAAAAGTTGAGGATTTCTTTAAAAATAAACTGACTTAGCCTTAAGTACTTTTTTCTAGCATTAAATAACAGATTTTACTGTAAAACTCATCACAATGTCCTTATTTGCCTTCGACAGTTACTCTCAAATTGTGAAAATACCATTGCCAATTTGTCTGAGCTAAACTGCCACCACCTTTCCCTGGCGAGATTCTGATCTTTATTGGAATGCAGTTTGCAGCATCGCCTTTAAATTTTATGGGCATGTCTCTATTGTCCTTCCAGATACAGGCTTTTAAGATCATACTTTTATATCCTGTAAATATTTGCATTTACATGCCTTTTTTGAGACCAGATTGAAGTTCAGATGCTTAAGAAGATGGATCATCAGGACCTGTGTTAAATTAAATGAGAACGAATCATTTGGATAATTAACAATTTAGTATCAGAAAGGGTTACCCCATAAAGCTCCTCACATAGCCCTGGAACCGAAGCTTACAATAAGACCCAGAATAACTGGAGGTGAAAGGCAAATTCTGAGGGACACTGTCCTTTCTAACTATAGAGAGGCCTTCTGAATGGTATTCGTGTTTTCTTCAGGAAGGTGGTAGTTCTATTAGGCATAGAGGAAAAATGGGGAAGGTGTCATGCTTCTCGTGGACTCTGAAGAAGAAGAGCAGTCATATATTTTTACTTGAAAAGAGAAATTTTGGATTTTTTAAAAACAGACCAACTAAAACAAAAAAAACCACACACATACAAAAAAAACCCCCCAAAAAACAAACAACCAAAAAGGCTACCAATGAGACAAATGACAAACCCAAACCAAAACAAAGCACTTGCCTGTGTGCAGAATTTTAGTTCTAGGGCATAGATAGTAAGATATACCTTCCCTTTGGATTATAGTTGTCCTAAATCAGACTTTTTTCCCCTTTTGTACCAAAATACTTAGTGAGAAAATGAATGTAACCAAAGTAGGGATTCCTATCCCCCAGGTCGATTAGAAAAGACTTTCTACATGTTTCTCCCCTTGAGGAACTTGATTCATCCATTGCAAGAGCTATAGTTCTTCATTTCAAAAGATATAATAAATTTTTTTTTTCCTACTTCAGCATAAAATTAAAGAAGGTCTAGATTACCATCTTTATTACCTTAAACCATTGAAAAGTTCCACACAGGTAATGAACCTGATTCTTATGGCAGGCAAAGCATTAAAAGAGAGCAAGTGGAGAGATGAAAGCTCCTAAAATAAGAGAACATTTTCCCTAAACAAAGGATATTTTGTGAATATGCTTCCAAATGCTCTTTTAAAAATGCTTTAAAACTTGCTGTATCACAAAAAAAAATTATCTGGCAAAAGACTGAGCATTTCAAAATATAAATTGCTCACATGGTTATGGGCTTTGGCTAAATTCTGTCCCAAGAATTTGTTTTGTTAGTTTATGACCTTTGTTAGGGCAAGATCTACTTGCAAGAAGGATTAATATAATGGAAAATGTTTCTTGTGAGGTCTGCAGTTCTGTGATTTCTTTACTTTTTTGTTGATATTTTAAAACTTCAGTAATCATTTCTAATAGCATTGTAGTATATATTCAAAAGCGACTTGCATGCTTCTAACTCGAGATTTGCTAATTGTAAAATTGGCTTTCTCACTGAATCACAGAATGGGTCAGGTTGGAAGGGACCACAGTGGGTCATCTGGTCCAACCTCCCTGCTCAAGCAGGGTCATCCTAGGGCACATGGCACAGAATTTCACAATCTCTGGGCAATCTTTTCCAGTGCTTGGTTACCTACACAGTAAAGAAATTCGTCCTCACATTCAGCTGGAATTTCCTGTGCATCAGGTTCTGCCCATTGCCTCCTGTCCTATTACTTGGCAACACCAGGAAGAGCCCGGAAGTGTTCTCCTGACACCCCATGCTTTAGATACTTACACACACTGATGAAGTCCCCTCTCAGTCATCTTTTCCTGAGGCTGAACAGGCCCAGTTCCCTCAGCCTTTCCTAATATGAGGAAATGGCTTCCTTAGTCTCTGACCTTTTTCTTGGTCAGAATTATAACCACTTTTTATAAGAATTGGGATTTACTGATCAGTATTTAGCATCTTCCTTATAAAAATGAAAATTCCAGAGTTGCTAAAGAAGGATAATTGCATTCAAGTGAAATGTAAGTCAGTATAAAGCGTGCTGTGCCACTTTTGATTTTTGCTTTTTTCTAAAAAGGGAATTTGAAATGCAGAGAACCTAGCCAGAGTTTTGGATCTTGTGGAGATAACTTAAACTTTCCTTCTCCTTTATTATTTAAGTAAGAAAGAGTGAGGGATGTTACTAAGCTGTTGCTAGTAACAGATTTTAGTTTTCTAAAAAAGCTGGAATCCATGTTATGCTATATAAGTGGACAAAACAAAATTTGCTCCTTATTCATTAAATAAAAATGTGAATGTCTTATCAAATGTGACCTATCCCAGCACTGTTATTCTATATGAGGAATTTGTGTCAAAACTCAGTACAGCTGTGTGATTATTTTGCATTCTCCTTCTTATTTGTTCTACTGAAGTTATTGATGCTGACATTGTACTGCATTTAAATCATCACTAGGACATCAGGACTGTGTCCTGCCTCATACTAATCCTGTCTTTCTGCAGCCATTTTACTGTAGAAAACTTAAGCTAGTGACAGAAATGCCTAGAAGACAAAACTTGTCTGAAAAATATGCATGAAGTGCCCTGCCTTTTAGTTGATCAAATTGATGAAGTGCGTATGGTTGAGAAATTAAATTCTAGCAGTACTTAATGCAATAAACAACTTTAGAGACTTGTTAAACAATTCAGCTTTGCTTTAGTTAATTACTTTGAAAAGCTGTCTATTGTGAATAAGCTAAAGAGCAATGGAGACTGTAATTATTATACAATAAAGTGTTGTCACACACTCTTCTAGTCTTTTCTCAAGAGTTTAAAAATTCTCCCATTACATGGTATATTACAGTGCTATTATGCTGTGCAAATGGGACAGATGTATCCAGGAGTAGAGTATCTGGCTGAAGATACCAGCCCCTGGTGGCTGTGGTAGAAATGGTGCCCAGCCAGTTTTACAAGCCAGTATAGCTACATGCTTTAGGGGAACGTAGAAATGTGGGGTTTAGGGGAGAAGGGAAAAAAATTTCAAGACCCAGCCTAAAAAACCCAACCAATCCAAATCCCACAAACAAACAAAAATCCCCTTCTCTCTGTTCAGACTGAGTGGGCTGCATGTATAATATGTACATATGTATAATATGTAACTTCTGATTGTGACAGAAACTGTGCTTTTCCTGTCTCCAGTTCCTCTAGCAATGTTTTTGTGGGTTTTGGAGGAGGGGTTGTTTGCTGCTGATTGACAGATTCTTTCCTTTTCGAGTGTTCTTATGTATGTATGTTAACGCATTCTTCTCTTCTACATGCTCATTGCAAACAGCTTGGCTGTCATAGGGAGAGCTGCTGGCCTCTGTGAGAGCTTAAAGCCGTTTAACAAGTAGCTCATCTGACAGTGTGTAGCGGTTGCCTACGTAGAGTAAAAAATGCCAGCTTTAGCTGTAAGTGTTAACAAGCTCTAAACCTAAACTAGTCAACTGCAGGAAAACTAATTATCTTGGTAAAGGAAATGGAAAAATTACTTGTTTAAGAACTTGATAAAATAGCCTTGTTTCAACTAGAGATGGCTGATGGTACTAAATTGGATCGAACAGCAGCATAATGAGTGTGTTAGCGTTCCCGCTGTCCACCTTGACTCCTTGTTTGAAATCATTTTCAATGCATTGATGACAAAACGGGTTGTGTGTGACACTGCTCCTGCTCCAGTTTACACTGGAGAGTTTATCACTTAAGCTGCTATTGTCAAAATCATAGTTATTCAGAATAAAATCCCATATTTTCTGCTGTTACACAAGTTTACTTTCTACTTGTGTTTCCTATCAACTCTACCCTCTAACAGTTTGAAAAGTGGAAATGTTTATAATGTGAGCTTGGCACTGAACTATGTTCTGAGCAAATACTTTTCCATAGTCTTTTGTGCTTTGCATTGTTTTTTACACAAATGGGAAGGGACTGTTACCAATAACTTTGGTAGTTATGGAATAGAAAATGTGAGTTTAGAGGGGCCTAAGCTTTAAGACCTTAAATTTTGTATGCTTTTATTCTTATGAGCACATCTATTTATTTTCTAGTCTTGTTTCAGGTACGTGCCAGTAATGACATAATCTCTTCATCAGTGAGGATAATTAAATAATTGCAATTTAGACATGGCCTTTTAGATTCAATGTTGTTGCATTTATTTTTTTTTTTTAAAGGCTTGATTAACAGGGATATATTTGGCTTTTGAGAAGTATGTTGAACAAATAAGAGCTGCAGCCAGAGAAGTAATTGAACTGGATACTAGCATAACATTAAGATAGCCTTATGTTCCTGTTTAAACAGGGCTGAACAGTAGACATCTAATCATATATTGTATGAAATCAGACATCATATATTGTATGAAATGTTGTATACCAGGGCATATGTGGGACACATACACCATTTAGCTGTATAGTTTGTTTCATCATTACCTCCTATAATCAACTTTCAGAAAACAGCAAAATTTTAATTCCGCCATCTGCCTATAGTCAGATTCATGTCTGAAGCTTCTTGTTTTCCTCGATCAGTGGTTTTTCCATGCTTCAGTCTCACTTTGTTTTATGCTTAGTTTTCATTACTTTTTCCAAGGAAATGTAGATATTTTAATGGTTCATAGGTGAAAAGCAAAAATATCTTCCCCAGATCATAAGTGAGAACAAGAGTAAGAAGGATTTGTACTTGATCAGTTTCTTCTCTGTGACAAAACGTCTACCACTCCTAATGTAGTGAAACAGAAGCTGAGTTATAATGAGTGCTGTCTCCAATAAAATGAGCTATAATACAGCCTTTCTACGTGTCTAAAAAATAAACTAAATCTAAGAGTTAGTGTACATGTGGGAAGTAGTGAGGGAAATAAATGTGAGCTTTCTTGTTCCTTGCTTTTTATTAATTTCCCACCCCAAGTTTGGGGCTTGTAAAATGTCTTTGTTGACCTCAGTTTCCTTTTGAAGTTTTTGGTTTTCAACAAGCTGAAGGAAAAAACCCTGATGAGGAAGTTCTTCTGAGGATTTTCTCATTTTGTTTTCTTCTTTCAGTGTTCTAGTCTAGTATCCTCTGTAATCTACACTTTCTCTTTTTATTTATTGTATATCGTCTTAACAGCTTACTCTGTGTTTTAAAGGAATGCATTGCTCTCAAGAAGGGAAGGCTAGTGCTGTGTCTGTGCTGACTTATGGAGCTGGCTGAGTGTTAAAAAACCCAACAAAAGAACAACAAACACAACCAAAAAAGCCCAACAATCCAAAATTAAAAAAACTTCACACTGAGCCACCTAAAACTACATTGCAACATCTGGAGACACCCTGGAGTCCTGGCCTTCTGGAAAGGCTTTTTTCTCACTGTGGTTGATCTCTGTTGTTGTCACTACTCTGTGCAGAAATACGGTCTGATGTCATGTGAATGGAGCAGAGATGTGTCTGTCGCTTCTTGTCTGGTGAGCAAATGAGGTTTCTACTGCTGCTGTTGCAGGTACTTTTAAATACCTTTCAAAGAGGAAAGAAATCATACAGAAACAGACTGCTGCCATCAACACAAATAGTTTTCCATGCAATGAAATAGTCGGAAAGCTAGCTCTTGGCACTTCCCCTCCTGCCCCAGAAAGAAGTAGAGCAGGATGAGGTGGTGAGTCCTCTGGGACACACACTGC
Source organism: Irena cyanogastra (assembly GCA_013397155.1). Taxonomy (NCBI): domain Eukaryota; kingdom Metazoa; phylum Chordata; class Aves; order Passeriformes; family Irenidae; genus Irena; species Irena cyanogastra. The sequence continues at coordinate 172,880 of VWZV01000386.1, read as the reverse complement.
TGAGGCTTAGTCAAGTGTGACTTTCAAACTTCCTTTATCTTAGCACCCTTCGTATAGGCTGTGACTAAACAGTGTGAAAATGGGCAAACCACAGTTTTGTGATTCTTTTTCTGTTCTTCTGTTGCTTCCTAATAAGTTTGTATCCATCCATCCATCTTTTGTGAAGCAGTTCTTAAAGAAATAGAGTCTGCTCATGCTGAATGTGGAAAAAATGTTTAGAGTCTCTCTTAAAATACCACTGTAACTGAAAGCTTCTTCTGAAGATGGGGGAGAAGATCTGCCTGATACAATGGAAAAAAGCTTCTGGTGTAAAGAACTAACCCATGGACTATTTGTTTATTTGTAGATGCTATGAAATTTGATGCAGTTCTATTTGTCATAGGATAATTTCAGTGTTCCACAGATGACCCTCTGTAAGGATTTTCAAGATCACTTATTGCAGTAGTTGGGAAAACATTTGAGAACATCTGTAGTGAGACCAATATTGAGCCAGATACTTTGGATTTTCTCTTTTGTAGATAATGATGATACAGGTATGTCTCCAAGAAGAGTTTACACAGTGGATCTTCCTCCAGAGGGTTATGTTGCAGTTACTCCATGTGCTCTTAGTAATGCAGTTTCTGAAAACTCTGGCAGTAGTGCTGACTCAACAGGTAAGTTTGCATGGTTGTTACTGTAATTAATTTTTCAGAGGGGAAGCTTCCTAGCAGCTCTTATCAAGTAGATTCAGACTGCAACAATAAAGTATTTAAACCGTTGCTGCCAGTGGGTGTCACTGTTTTGCAACATAAGCAAAATGAGGATGTACATCCCTATGAGTTGATTTCCATTGTTTGGGGTTTCTAGGCTAGATTCAGCATTTGGTGATAGCCATCCAGTGCCACAGATCTTACTGAAGTTACGTAGAACCTTACTGAGGACAAGTAAGCTCCTCCCACTCAAGTGACGTGTATATTCATATTATGCCTGCTCACAGTCATGTTTATAAGTGTTAGATAAAACTGTTTTACTAAGTCTGCCTTGATGTTCTGAGGAATTGGGTAAAGGCTTAACAACGTTTCAAATTTGCCTCTCTCAGAACAGGTATTCATCATTGGAGTTGGTAGGGGAGTGGTATCAATCCTTTAATGTTGAAAGGCTTTCTGATGTGACCATATAACTTCAGAAACAATATTTGATGCTGTCAAAGGATACAAGAGAAGAAACACCAAATCTGTAAAGTGGGTTCTGAGTTGACCTCAGTTAAATACATGGTTTTCTGAATGACATCGCCAGAATTCAGTTGATTCTGTCTGTATTTAGAAAGCAGTCCTAAGCTTAGACAAGACAAATGAATTTAGTTTTTTCAGTTGCTGTGTTCCTGTGGATTTATGTTTGTCCAGAATTGTGTATCCCTGTCGTTGGCCGCTAGGGACATTCTATAGCAAAGAAGATACCCAGGTAAGACAGCTGAAGTAAAACACCTGATAAGCAGCAGTTATTAAACTACAGTTTCAGTTTCAGCCTGGAGGTTGCCTTAAATGCAAGGAAAACCTGAGATATCACTTGCAGATATAGAAGGGCAAATTCTGCTTGTCTTTGCAAATAATACCCACAGGGGTTAATTTTGACCTTGGAAATTTGGTCTACAGTCTGTTCTGAGCTTCAGTCAGAATCTGAATACAAGTAAAGCTACCAGAGTAGCTCAAGGGACTGAAGAAAAATACAGGGTGACTGAGGGCACATCAAGGATGTTCTTCCTTGGTGTGCAGTAGTTTAAAGACCGTTTTTTGAGTGACTAAGAAGTAACTTTATCAGAGTAACATAAGACTAGATCTTGATAGTTTTTGGATTATTAATGGAAAGATGTTCTAATTTAGAGCTTTGAGGTTGTGCTCTTCTCAGTTACAAAGGATTCGTGTTTGGAATCCAGAAGCTGTTTCTAGGTTACCCTTAACTTTGTTTGGTTGCAGAACTGTCTTGGGACTGTTCACTGGGTTTCTCTTTCCCAGCATGTCAGATGCAAGCTGGTTATTCTGATCTTGAAGCACCTTTTCTCTCCTTCCATGCCATATAGTTTCTGTTTATTATTTCATGTACTTTCTTTTCAGATAGTAGAAGAATGCTTCTTCATCTTCTGTGTTTTGCTGATAAGACTAAATGAAGTCTCATAATATTTGTAGGTAGATTCAGTTTTTTAAAGGGACTTAAGTTGCTTTTAAATAAAACAGTAGCATACATACTGAACACTGCTGCAACTGAGATATATTCTTATTAAGGCATTAGCATGGACCTTTTGTGGCAAATTTACTCAGCTGCTGTTTAAAATCTATGAATAAATCAGATTATGTGTGCTGCATATTAGATGTTGCAGTGATACAGTATTATACATAATTAGATGTTAGATACATTGCAAAGCAGCTAAGCAGAACAGAATTTAGGATTGAGTTATGTTGTCTCTTTTTAGAGTCATATAAATACCTGCCTGGTTTTACAGTGGATAAAGTATTGAACAATGGCTTCATTTGCTCATTTTTTAGATTTAATATTTTCCTTTAGTATTTCAAAACAAATGTACTCAACCATGATAGCAGTAAGTAGAGTTCCGGTGTTGCTTGGTGACAGTATTGTTGGATGGAGAATGCTCTTAGCTGATCCCAGTTTCACTGTTCAGGAAGAGTAAGTTTTGGTTTTAGCCACTTTTCAAACAGTTAAGAAAGGATCTGGAATTCTGGGAGACCTACTTTTGGATTAGTTTGTTATTTGGCTTTGCATTTTGTCATAGAATCAAGAAAAAATAAATTTGAAGTGAAGGTTTTTAATCTGTGGCTCCTTTTACAAGGTAGGTTTGATGTTATACTATAGATGTTATTCTTACCAGGTATTTGCCTAATTATTTTTTAAAACCTCCTTATAGGGAGATTTTTCTTACATTCGTTTTTTTACTTGTTATAGTGTTTCACAACCCTTTAATGATCTGACTTTCTTGCTGCAGTTTAGACCCTTATTTGTTTTGCCTAAATAAGGATTACACGATTGGAGATCTCTGCTGATCTTGTGAGGGTGAGGGGACGTGGTTCACTTTACTCATGTATATCATTTAAGCATACACATAAAATCCATTGCAGGATAAAGTCTGTGATTTCAGGCAGTGCTCATAAATTATTAAAGGAAAATATTCTGAGCCATCAACAGCTTCAGGAATTCTCATGTGGATGTCATCATCAGAAAGCAAACTGTACTAACAATGACTCCTCTGTTGAGGCTGTTACTATAAGCTTTTTCAAAATGTTGTAGTGTTTAGAGATTAATCAATAACTTGTAAGGAGAGATATCTGTGAGGTTAAGGAACTTTCTTCTCTACAGCCTGTTTCTTTTTCAGCTTAAGTGCACTTGACATTTTGGAATCAGTTACAGTGAAAGATGCCACAAACAAATAGAGATGTAGGACAGCTATAGCTGAAGAATTCTGTACTTCAGGTATCTTTTCCTTCAATATCCTCTTGGCAGACCTTGTATTTGTTGATAGATGCTATGGCATTCCTTAATAGATAAAATCACCAGTTTCCTTTCTGAAATTGAGTAAGATTAAATAACTGTTTTTATTTTCAGAGTTCAGATAAAGTATTTATCATTTGTTAAATCTGGCTTAATATTTAGGAAAAACAAAAGTGTAGATCCAGTAATGTTCATATGTACACTGACATGGTTGTGGGTTGATTGCATCACTGATATTATAGTAAAAGTTAAGAAAGACCTAAATCAACTTTTCTAATACTCTCTGGAAAATTTTTGGTTCCTTTTCTACCTGAATAGGAGAAGATTTGCTGTTTTAAGTGACATCTCATTTAAGAGTTGTCAAGAATTCTAGTTATGTGTTTAACTTCTATCATACTTAATTTTAAGGAATTAAGTGTGTGCTTGAAAGAAGATACTTGCTGATGTACTTACATTGCAAAAGCTGACTAATGTGATGCCTTCTTCTTGGAAATATTTCTAGTGTACTGAATGTGATAGAAATTATAAACATTTAAGGCGTAGCTTGGGCAGGCACTTGGGAAAGGATCTCCAGACTACTAGTGTCCTGGAGCAGTGTTACAGGCAAATTCTGTGCTCTGTCTAGCAGCCAGCTGGAATGGACTAATCACTTTCTCTTGATTTCGTGGCAAACAAGTCTGAACCTCCTGAAGGTGAGTGTAGAATTTACCAAGAAATTCCCTGCTGTCCACTGAGGGTTTTAAACACAGGTCTGGGCTATCAATTGAAGCTGTAAGGATGACTCACTAATTTAGGTTTATATACAATGTAGAAACCAGTCATTTCTAGCTACCACCGTCTGTAACTATTTACATCTTCCAAATGCCAGTATATTCACAAGCATATGGGACTATTGCAGAATGCATGGTACAAATCATGAGTTTTTAGTATCACTGAAGTCTTCAGTATTTCTTGTGATAATTTATGGCATTAATATGTTAGTAGACATCATCAAAACAAACAAACATTGCAACAAAACAATTCCACCCCAAACACTCCACCCCAAACTCCCAAAAAACCCTCTGGAAATGGCTTTGAAAGCTAGATGGCAAAGGATTCTGCCCCAGATATTTAGCTTACATTTGTGTGTGGTGTTAGGAAAGGGTGTAAGTGCTGAAAATGTATTAAGGTAAAAAGAATACATGGTAATGTGATAACTGGTAATGCTTTATTTTTGCCATGGCTGCTTGTTAATGGTTTATTAAAGATTCTTGATTTATATTTTTGTAACCGTACATGTTTAGATGCTGTATTAGTTTCCGCATGCTTTTAAAAAAGCCTCAAGTACTTCAATAACAAAAGTTTATCTTTGAAGTAAGCTTTCATTACTGTATGTTGCTGTAGTGCAGAAAACAATGTACCCATAATCGTAGTGTAGTGGGTTGATGCTGACTGGATGCCAGACACCCACCAAAGCCACTCACTTACTCCCCTCTGCAGCTGGACGGGGAAGAGGAAATTTAACAAAGGGTTCATGGGTTGAGACCTGGACCTGGAGAGAGATCACTCTCCAAATACCAACACAGGCAAAAGAGTCCTGAATTATAGATACAAAGTTCAAACACTTTGCTAATGTGAGTCCGTCTCACAAGCAACAGCTCTCTGAGCTGCTGCAGCATGAATCTATCCCATGGGCAGCAGCTTCCCTCAAACTGCTGCCGTGTGGTTCACTCTTCCACGGAGTGCAATCCTTCAAGGACAGGCTGCTCCAGCATGGGAGCAGGGCCCCTCTCTCCAAAGGCCTCCCACAGGGTCACAGCCTCCTCTCAGGCATCCAGTTGCTCTGGTGTGTGCTTCTCCATGGACTGCAGGTGGATCCCCATGGGCTACAGGGGCACAGCTGCTTCACCATGGTCCTCACTATGGGCTGCAGAGGAAGTTTTTGGTGCCTGGAGCACCTCCTCCCCCTCCTTCTGCACTGACCTTCGTGTTTGCAGAGCTGTTCTTCTCACTTATTCTCATCCCACTCTTGTCTGGCTCCAATTACACCTGGGCAACAACTATTTTATTATTTCTTAACTAGGTTATCACAGAGGCATTACCACCATTTCTGATCGACCATCAGAATGGCTCCATATCCATCTTTGGAGCCACCAGGTATTGACTCTGCTGGACACTGAGGAAGCTTCTGGCAGCTTGTCATGGAAGCCACCCCTGTAACCCACCCCCACCACCAAAATCATGGCCATGCAGACCCAATACGCCTAGTTTATGCCTTTCCATTTTAACAAAGTAAAGAGAATGCTGGGCTGGATCCCAGAGGAGTGATGAGTGCTTAAGCAGAGCAAGAATTCACCAACAAGTGGATGTTTAATGAGACATGTTGACTCAGGTAATTTCCTTAACTTTCTGTGGTAGTTCTTTGACCTTCATCTTTTCTTAATCCTTTGTGCTACAACTGGTGTCTCAAATGGAATCTCATCTTGTTACATCTCCATAAATCTGAAAGTAATTTAATTAAAGTAGGTTCTGTAGTCAGGTGACAGTATGCATAGTAAGAGGAGAGGGAATTAGGGCCATTATCTCTGACTTTTGTTTTCTTGCTTTTTGTTTTATTTCAAATTACAGTGATGACAAATATTTTTGTTGAGCATTCTGTCCTGTAATAGAGGAGTCTCAGAGAAAGAAGAGGCCCTGTGGCTTTTTATTTTCTCTTTTCCTACTGAACATCATTTTTCCCTTCTTGCTCCCTACTAGCTGAGTCATTTCACCCCTTTCAGCTGGAGCATGCTCCCCTTTTCTCCTCTCTTGCACTGTGTTACAGGCTTCTGTTGTCATAGTGACAATAAGGAACTGATGGGCAAGGAAAAGAAATAGAGAACAGCACCAACAAGCTCTTCAGATCCCAGCAAAAAAGCCAACACTGTTATAATTGCTGCCTCACTTGAGCAGATACCCAATACTTCGGAAATCTGACACTGCTTGACTACTTTCACCTCCTTGTTTCATAATAAAAACATAATCAGACATAAGCTTTTGTAGTTAAATCTTCATGGAGCAGCAGAATAAAGTCAGTATGGGGCTAGATGAAGGAGAAAGGCAGAAACTGCTGGGTCTCTGTCTGCAAGTGCTTCATGGTTCTGAATCTTAGTTCTTCGCATGTTAAAGCGGGAAATTTAATTGGTTTGTAGATCTTGGGGTATTTCTGATCACATGATATTTTCATTTGAGTTATTAGTTGTATAGTTGGTTGCATGCAAAATTCTAACCTCCACCACTTTGCTATTGCTGCTGTTGCCTATAAACCTGTTGGTACTGAACCACAGCAAAACACTGCTGTCCTTCATGTTAAGTAACACCCAAATATCCACTGACAGACAACACACTTGATTATTAGGTGTGAGAAGGTGACCCTGGCTCATCCTCTTGCTGTGAGGACCCATGTTACTCTTTCTAATAAGACTCGTTTCAATGCAGTGTTTTCAATTTTCAAATTGAAAATAAAATAGGGAGTAGGGAAAGAGGAAAGCCTTTTGTAAGAAGAGGAATTCTGCATTCATATTACCCTGGTGTTTAAATATTCTGGACAATGTAAAAACAGGATAGAAAGTTCGTTTCTAGCATGAAGGGACTTAGTGTGGCTGAGTGGACAAGGAAAATTAAGACAGTAAAAAAAAATGTGTGTAGTATTAACCGTGTCTTTTTCTTACACAGCTTTCTGCAAGTATTTTGTATGACATACAGAAAATGCTGCTGTCTCGTGTTCAAAGTCAGAATCAGTCCTATCTCATGATTTCATTTTATTGTTATTATTTTTTTACAGCAGTAGTTGTAGTTTATGGCAACTTGTAGGCATTACAGTCACACATTGATTTAGTTTCCAGTGGACTGTCCCCATTCAGTCTCCACTGGGGAAATTTCTTGATCTCATATCCTTTGCCTTTGATTACTGCCCTCTGCAAAGTTTCCAGGTAGCAGTTTGAAAGTACTGAACAACCCTCAATACAACTGTAACCTATGCCAAGGAAGCTTTGAAAATGGTCTTCCACCAATCTCCCATCCACAGTAGCTTTGCTAAATAATTTTGTTAGTTTCATTCTATTTTCATTCTGTTTTATCCCTGCAAGCAGAAATTGGCTCATAAGTAGAATTCAAATCACTAACAGGGCATACTCCACCAGAGCCTTCTGTATTGTAAACTGCTGGAGAGAAAGGAAGTTCCTGCCTTCGCTGTAGGCTCAGGATTGTTCAGTATTACAGGCTGTGTGTTGCCCATGCCATGCATCATCCTCGCTCACCCTCTTTCCAGCCATCTGTGTAGGGCTGAAGAAAATTGATATTGCTATAGCAAGAGACAGACTACCAGTGTACACAAATCTATTTCCATAATCTAGCCAAAATGCAGTGCAGGCAATCTGAAGTGCATTCCAAGGATCCCCAGTTGCTTTGAGCAGCTTATTATTAAAGGAAGCTGCTGCATCTCTGTACCAGTAGTTCCATTTCTCAGCTGCATCGGCCGTGCGCAGATGTGGAGGAGGCATTAAGGCCAATAGGCTGTCTCTCCTGACAGAAAACAATTCCCTTCCAACAGCTGCACCTCTGGCTCTCTCCAGCTTCCTCTCATGAAATCTGAATGTGCTTGTCCTCTGGGCTGGTATAAGCAGCACAGCTGTACTGACATGACTGGGTCTGCTAGTTTGCAGTTAGCTAGCACTCAGCTCTGTAGGGGTGTAGTGGGGAACATGGGGAGCAGGCCTTCACTGACCTGTGGGACACTGCCAGCATCTGACACTTCTTTTCTTGAAGCAGATGCTTTAAGCAATAGCCTTGCACCTCTGGTCTTGGTGTAGCTGGTCTAACAGCAGGTGAAGTTTTGTCTGAAGTCATACCTGTTCTGCCTGCTTCTGTACTATTCCGTAAGAACTGGGTGACCTTACTTTCTCAAAGCTCTTTGTTTCTGAGTGCGTGGATGATATTTGGAAAAGACTTACTTGTATCTCACTTGACTAACTCTCTCTGCATCTTGGTGTGGATAGAGTAGGAGAGAATGCAGAAACAGTTTCATGCAACTATTTTTGCTTTATTGGGATGGTGATACCAGTTTTTTACCAATCTAATTGAATGAACATGAATGAAAGGTTTCTTAAGTTGCTTTTTTTTAAAAAACAAATACTTGAAAGCTGAATTCATAAATGTTAGAAACATTGAGAGAATGCAACATAAACTAATTTTCTGATAAGTCCAACTTCAAGGTGTGTAGAACAGGATGAAAAATGGCACATGACATAAAGTTCTGACTGCTAGAAACAAATTCTGCCATACAAATCTTTTTAGTACATTACTCTCAGCAGGTGTTGGTGGTGGTTTTGGAACAGGTCCACCATGTGAGTGTAACACTGAACTGGATATCAGCATCCTTGCACAGCTAACCACAAAATCGAATTTATTTTGTTAAATTTCTTTTCACCAGCAAATTGCCATTGCACTATATCAGGATGCCAGATATAATATTAGATAAAACATTTGTTTTGGTAGCCTGAGTAGTAGGTTAGCTAGATGCAAAAATCTGGAATATAATGGAACTGTAATGCTTGCCACACCTTAAGGAGAGCCTAACATGCACTTAATAAAAAAGTTGCATCTTTAATGCACAATGAGCTTAATTCCTTTCATGCTTCTGTCTTCAATTCAGCTTAAGTACTTATCTGGATGGCTTAAGTTTGCGGAGTGTTCACAAACCATTCCAATCTTTTTACATTTAGGCATGCATTCTATTTGAGTAGTATATCAGCTTTTCTTGAATACTTAGAAATGGTCACATCTTTTGTCAGTCTGGACAAATAAAGAGCTCTATTATATTTTTTGGTCACTGTCTCAAGATGAGAAATCAAAAGCTAATATTGTCTACTGTATGTCTTCTCACATATAGAATGCTTTGTTATTCCCATTATGAAACAGCATGTAAGATAAATTTCCAAAGATTACAAAGGCATGCAACATTTAATTGATAAAAATACAATTTGCTGTAAAACTTTATGGAAAGTGGCTATTAATAAATACAGGAACTTTATATCTGGTTACTCAGCTAGCTTTCCAGAGGAAGTAGAAAATACAATGAAGACATCTTAAGGAGTAGCGTTAAAGTATGGCATATATTCTTTTCCAGCCTTCATTCAGTATACTAAAAACCTTAGTTTGTGACTGACAAATTTAGATCAATTCTCCATTAACTTTTAGACAAGGTAGCAGAATTAAATGTGCACCTTTATTAAGAGTCATTCCTAAGAGAATCCAACTTTATTGAATGCTCAGTTCTAGGCACTCGTCAAGGTATATAAAATAGTAAAGATTCTGGTGTGGAAGCCCAAACATACAAAGACACGAATGAAAACCTGCGTATAGTAATGTAGTTGATACTGAGCCAATGCTAATAGATCAGCACACAGAGGCAGGAACTGCTGCAGGCTCCAGGGCTGCTCTGCAGGTCTGTAACACTTCATACCCTGAACTGCTGCAGTACAGCACATTTGTGCATGGATCTGATTTTTTTTTTCCACCTCTTCACTGAAGTGTATGAGAATACTCTACTAAACTGCTTGAATAATTAGAAGAGTGAGGCACCTAGTGATATTACAGTAAGTGATGATAGTCTGTCTAGGATCAAACTTTATATTTGGAGGAGCATGTCTCTTTTTATGTGAGCCCAGAAAGGGAGGTGAATATTATGGTAGCTTTTACACAGCAGTTAAATACCTTAGCTGAACTGTGGCAGTTTTACTGAAAAGAACGTAATGTGTATCCTTCTTGTTCTTCTGCCAGAGAAAATAAGTGATTGATTCCTTGTTCAGTACTTTATTTAGTATATAAATGAACACTGTAGAGGAGAGAAATACTAATTTGTTACAGCTCCTTTAGAAATAAAAATACATAGCCTTAGGATAAGTGGAAAGACTTAAAGTAGTAAACCAGTGATAGAGCTCTTCCACTTCCATCTCAGGATATATAATATATATAATTTTGTCCTTTTTTTGCCAGGTTTTTTCCTCCTGAGAAAAAATGCCAGGCTTTCTTGGTATCCTTCTCCGTTGTAATACTTGCTGATGAAAAGTGTGCATTTACCTCCATATAGTGGGTTGACCCCAGCTGGATTCCAGACACCCACCAAAGTCTCTCTCACTCCCCTCTGCACCTGGACAGGGGAGAGAATACAACAAAGAATTCATAGGTTGAGATAAGTACCAGGACAGATCATTCATCAAATATTGTCACTGGCAAAATCTTAGTATATTTTTTGAGTTTATTATTAAGAAAGTCAGAGCAGGATAATGGGAAGTAAAAACAGACCTTAAACACCTTCCCCCCACCTCTCCCTCTTTCTCAACTCTACCTCCTCTCCAGAGGGCAACAGGGACACAGGTAACAGGGGTTAGTTCATCACATGTTTCACCTGCTGCTGAGGGAGAGGAGTCCTTCCCTGTTCCACCATAGGGTTCCCCCCACAGAACATAGTTCTCCATTAACTTCTGCAATATGAGTCCATTCCATGGGTAACAGTTCTCCAGTATGGAGTGCAATCCTTCAAGGACAGGCTGCTCCAGTGTGGGTCCCCCATGGGGTCACAAGTCCCATTGGCAAACCTGCTCCAGTGTGGGCTCTCTCCACAGGTCTGTAGGTCTCTGCCAGGACCCTGCTCCAGCACGAGCCTCCCACAGGGTCACAGGCTCCTCTCAGGCATCCACCTGCTCCAGTGTGGGTCTCCTCCATGAGCTAAGGTGGATCTCTGCATCCCTGTGGTTCTCCATGGGCTGCAGGGGCACAGCTGCCTCACCATGGGCTGCACCATGGGCTGCAGGGGAATCTCAGCTCTGGTGCCTGGAGCACCTCCTGCCCCTCCTTCTGCACTGACCCTGGTGTCTGCAGGGCTGTTCCTCTCATGTTCTCACCCCACTCTGCTCTGGCTGCAATTACAGCTGTGACTTTTTTTAAAATTCTCCTTAACTACCTTATCACAGAGGTGTTACCACCATTTCTAATTGGCCAAAGGCACATCCATGCTGGACCTGTCTGGCATTGGCTCTACTGGACATAGAGGAAACTTCTGGCAGCTGCTCCCAGACACCACCCCTGTAGCCTCTCTGCTGCCAAAACCTGGCCATGCAAACCATATACACTTCATTGCTAACTGTCGCTTGGACTTTGCGGGTTTAATTAAATAATATTTAATTTATAATCTTGAATACGCTGTTGATGAGTGGAGTCTTTAGTGCTAAATATTACACAGCTTTGGATGGAGATTCTTTTTTTTTTCATCTGAAAGGGAAGAAGAATATATCAAAGAAATGAAAGATTATCAAATATAATATGCAGTGTTTTCTTATTTCATGTGTTACTTATGTGTGTGTTTCTAATTTCAAATTGTAAATTGATTTACTGATTGCATGAAATTTAGATGTATAAATCAGTAATCTCACAGAAAAGATCTGTTGCAGTATTTTGTTTGATATATATCTAGAAATCATACTGGTATACAACATTCACTAATAATCAGAAATGTTACCATTTGAAAGTAATCTTCACACTTTGTTTAGTATAAAACCATATGTATTTTCATAGAGAACTTCAGCAAAACTTTCCATGTTCTTCTGGCAACAGAACTTGTACATATGCAGAAAAACATCTAAGTAAAAGTATAATGATTAAATTATTTGAATGTGTTCTCTTGAGCTACAATGCTTTCTCTTTTTGTCTGACTGGCATTTTTCTTCTTTTAAATATGTTCTTATAGTAATATATAAATTCTATTAAATGGAAGTGCCTCTAGCAGTTATTTTACAAGCAGTATAAACTTCCGTTGTGATTATATATCTGTTAGTTCAAATGTATTTACAAGGTTTTTGTATTTCCCTTTTTTTATACCTTTTCTTTTAATGGCAGTAATTTTGTACACTTTAACTTGCTTGCAGTGAAATGCTTAAATTAAAAGCCAGGTAAATGGAAAGCCATGAATTATTCTGAGCTGTTTGCAGCCTGTTCTCTGGTGATCTTCTGCCAACTTCTTGTGTCACCATACTTGTTAGTACAGTGGAAGTCCTCTCTACCAGCTACAGTTTGATTTAATGGCTTGATGGCTGAAGTGAGTGTTGTGTGAAGTCCTGTTAGCATGTATCTCATTGTGGGGGGTGAGTGAGTAATAAAATACCAGCTGTAGTCTCCCTTAATGCTGCCCAGCCAGAGAAGTAGCCAACACCACCACAGAGCCAGGCATCTGCTTTCTCCATCCAGAGAACCCCCATTCCCAGTCCTGTTTTCACAGAGGTCAGTGCTCTGGTCCTTGTCTTCAGAGAGCCTAAAGCCATTCCTGAGATTTATTGATCATTTCACCTGCTGCAAGATTTTTGTGAGCTCTTTAGTATTCCAGAATGAAAAAAGTCCTGTGAACACAGGAACTGACTACCAAAGTCAAAATCCCAGTTTTTTGAAAAGACAGAAACCTGTACTGTGTGGCCTCTTGTCCCACTTGGTGAAAGATTACTTTTATGAAGGAATCAGGAATGGAACTGAACAACCATTCCTTGTGATTTGAACCCAGCGTTCCAGTGAAACATTAAGAATCTTGAATTTGCTAATAAGATGTGCAGGTAGCTTGTAACCTTACTATAGACTTCTTGTGCGGTTCTCCTGCCAGTCACAGAGCGGTGGGATGCCGGCTAGCAAGCTCTGAGTGTGACTGGTGGGACACACGAGAGTGGCTGCCCCTGAACCGCTGCCAAGCCTTCCCGGGTGGCAGTGATTGCAGCGGCGTGGGTAACGCTGCAGCAGGAATACCCGCAATGAGACTGAAGGCGCGGACACTCGTGTGCAGTCCCAGGAAACTTTTTTCTCCGGATGGGTCAGGGACGAGTGACCAAGAATCAGGGCTCCGGCTAGGGTTCTTAAAGGGAGCGACTCCAAGGGTTGGGAACAATACACAACCAAGGGGGAGACATTAGGGGAGGAGTAAAGAACTTAACATGACCAATGGGAGTAACACAGGGGAGGGGAGAAGCCTTTTGGACAAATCAACTGTTTAAACCATGGTGCTGGACATCGAACATTCTAGAGAAATATGGGAACTAGGTTGACAGGCAGGAGAGGGAGGCAGCACAACTTGGATTGACAGGACCTTATAGGGAGAGGAAGGGGAGGAATAGGGAGATGGACACACTGACTGACAGTCCAGTGACGGGAAAATGTAGGAGTAAACAACTTGGGAGAAACTGTCATGAGGGGATAAAATGGGTGTACACGGATCATACTATTGCACTCTGACTAACGTTGAATAACAATACAACCAAAAGAACTTACAAAACACACGGCCACATTCTTGGACTTTCTTTTTGGTTTAAATAAATGGATTTGGATCGGGTCTGTCCTGCTTTCTTTTTGCTCTTCACTGGCCTGTAAGAAAATGTTCCACTTTCTCATCATTTATTTTGCATATCCTTTGGAAAAAGCCAAAATAGAGCTGGGCATAAACGCCTTGGTTTTTAGGACTTTTAGAACACAGTGCATTGGCTTTGGTAGTGTGGTTTGGTTGGGTTTTGATTTCAGAAAGCACTTTTTCATATAGTAAATAGCCATCCAGGAGTCTTTATAAAACATAAACATTACTTTTCAAGGAGGTGGTTTTGGTGACCTGTACTCCACAGAAGATGCTCAGGTTGATACGTATGCAGTAGCTTGTGCTTCATGTATAGCATGTGATACAGCCATGAAAGTAACGATAGTATAGTGTAAAAGGAATTCAGTAGTTTGTACAGACAAGAACAGTGGCAGTCATGTAATATATATATTTCTTACAGAAACACACAGATCTCTTTAAATTTATGTTACCTGCTTAACTAGCCTGCGTTGTCTAGTCAGCTGTAAAAATGTGTGTGTTCTCAAGGTGGAAAAGGCCAAATGAAGCTATAGTCTGTGACTCCAGCAGAACATTTGCATTTACAATGAGATTTTTTTTTTCACCTTGTGTTTGGTAATTAATTAAAGTTAGGGAAACCGTTACTGCTTAGGGAAATTTTAAAATTTTTCTTGGTCCTATGTTCCTTGCGTCTAAATTCAGAATCTTTATTTTATGTATCTGACTTACAATATTGGGGGTACAATTGTGCCTGGATCCTACAAGAAGGCTCCTGTACAAGTAAAATGAAGAAACTTTCATTTTACATTTTCTTGTTTAAATAAAATTATGCGTGATGCATATCATCAGGCTCTGAATATAAAAGGGTAATATTCCCCTAGTGTCAGAAAATTTTCTGTGATGTAGTAGCTGTTTTGGGGAAAAGTGAAACATGACAGTCATTGAGAGTTGGACTTGATCCTTGTGGATCCCTTCCAAGTAAGGGGATTCTGTGATATCATTTAGCCTAGAGAGGGACTTCCTAGATCTGGATTTATTCCTCTTCTCATATATTTCTTACCTGCTGCTCAGTATTTCATTCAGGAAGAACATCCTGCCTAAAAGTCAACATACATGGTCAAAGTTAGATACTTGTGGCAGGATGAGCTCTCTTTGGAAGAACCTTTTTATTCCTACCCCAAAGGAATGGCATTTTACACCAACGAGGACATTTATTTGCATCCCAACTGGATTAACAGTAGTACATATGAGCCAGCTCATGAAAGCAAGTGAGAGATTAATTTAGTAGTGAACGTCTAAGTGCATTAAAGACAAAGGACGTATGCATAGCCATAGCATATTTTGGATAGTCTGTGATTGACAGCTGTTGATACCTAAGGTTCCATGATGTTGGAAAGAAAAACTAAACCAACTTTGTAGAAGTGATAGGCAGTGTACCAAGTCAAGATGAAAAGCATTCACATCATACTAATCTGGATTGAGGGTACAGTATGTGATGGATTGAACTGTGTTCTGCAAGCAGATGACAGATTTTAAAATTTGTATGAAATACAAAGTCAAGGGAAGACAAATGAACACATTTTCCTTTATCATATCAGAGTTATTTCACAGATCATGTCATATAACTGAAGAAGAGTAACAATGTCTCTGTTTTTTTCAAGGGATGATACTATTCTTCAGTAAGATGCAGAGCAACTCTTTTTTTTCAACAACTTAAATGGAAAATAAAAATAACTTGACACTTTACTAAGCTGAATAGACAAGTTGTTATGCTCCTGTTGCCATTTTAAGTTCGTTTTACTTTTGGGAAGCAATGCAAGAAATCCTGGAAATTATGGAGAATTATCCATATTATCCTGATAAATTCTACTGTGCCTGGAAACAGATGGTTTAATAGTGCAAAGATGGTGTACAATTGATTCAAAATCCAGGAAAGTAGAATATGCATACTACATGATCTCTTGTTGAGAACATGTGACAAAATCATTTCAGTCGCTTTCCAAACATTTATTTTTGTAATGAATGCTTTCATCTGGGTTTTGTGGGTTTTTTAAAAATTTATTAATATGAGTAATCAGATGTTTATGTCATATATCATATTTTAGTCTTTGAAAATCTGTAGCTGCTTAGTACAAAAATCAGGATGGAGCCCTTAGAAGATGAGGAAGCATCCACTGAGAGGGAGCAACTTTATAGAATGTGAGGGACACACAGGTGTGGAGGAGTGATGGCCAAGGAATAAACCCTCTGTACAGCAGAGACCAGAAGTCTGCTGAGAAAATGGGAACCCTGGCTTCAGAAGGACATTCCGTAGAGACCCAGAGAGCACTATGCAGACTGTTCTGCAGCTCTGGTATCTGGTGTGCTGAACTGAGAACAAGCCCAAGAAAAGAGGATTGATTTATGAGGATGCAGTGGGCAAGGTAGAGAAAAGCTTATGTATGTACAGTTTTGTTTCGCCTTCCTCATTTTGAGTTTTCTCCACCCCCAAAAAAGTAATCAGCTGTTCTAGTGTCTGTTCTAATAAAAGCTAGCTTTCCTATTAAAAAGCTGGTCTAAAATATTCACTATGGAAAAAAAAGTTGAGCAGTATGACTGCGCATCTCTGGGCAGGGCAGGGGCTGCTGCAGCACAACATTGCAGTCAAGAACAAACCTGCATACCAGGGAAGGTTGTGGCACCAGGTTCACTACAGGCTGACATTACCAAATTACAGCTGTTGTAGATTTTTCCCTGTGGTGTTGCTTGTTTTTCCAGCATACTTGCCTGCATATTTATATGTATGATTAGTTCAACATAGAGCACTTGGTCATTAAGAAATTACTTACTGCTTCAATACATGATTAATTTAGAATGTGATTAGTGAAAGTATGCTTAATCCATGCCCTAAACATCCCTGTTTTTACAAAGCTACTTGGAAACTGTATAAGTAAATTTAATTCAAATCTCATTTAAGATCCAAAAATAAATGGATGAAGGAAATAGTTAAAACACATGGAAGTTCTGCATTCTTTCAGAATTTACTTCTTCAGAGTGTTTTGAAATAGTTTTTACTGGAAGAACCACGTAATAAATTGTAGTTGTGGCAGCTCTTTCATATATGGGGTCAAATATAATTTTTTATTAGATGCTTTGTTAAAAGAAATATTGCAAAATATTGCACAAAATAGAATTGAGGTGTAAACTGAAATATTGAGGTGATAGGTGGGTTGTTGCTGAGTATTTTCATTTTGCTGGGTCAATGTCTGTGTACTTTTATGTAGCTCTTCTGTGCTAAAGATTGCACTTTAGTTTACATCTGCTCTTAGATGCTGTTTTATCACAGGGGAAAACTACATATCTGTTTTCCAGTAGATAACCTGTTTTTCCAGTATTTCTCATTTTCCAGTCTGTGTTCCTATACTCTTAACAGTATCTAAACATTTTGTGCTATTTTAGCTGGTATCTTGGAAAGAACATTTTTAGTGCTGCACAGGATTTTAAGGTTGCGATGTTTCTTAGCTTTTTTGGTGTTACTGTGAGCAAAAGGAGAGCTTTGGATTCTTTAAACGAACCATTGGTTGAAAATCATCTCTGAGGAAAAAGGCTTTGAAGAAAACTCTGAATATGTGTTTGTATCCTGAAAATTAAAAGAAAGAAAAATTATTTAAAATAGAAATGTAGCATCAGGTGTTTAAAGCGTTTCCACTTTTTTAATATAAATGTTACAAATCTCCCCCTCCCATTCATAATGGTGCTCTCTGTTCTAATACAGAGACGTAATCTTATTTAGCTGAAGACTAAGAAGATTTCTCTATTTAGTAGCAATTAGTCTTTGTGGCTGCTTAAGATTCTTGAGCATTTCTGGTTTAGTAACCTTCAAAACAGTTACTGATTGTCATTGAATCTCTCTTTTTTTTGTATGTGAGTATGCTTAGCTTTGTGATTTTACTTTATTTTCCTTGCTGAGTCAACATTCTTAGTGGTTTTGGGGACTACAACTGAGCCCATTTGGCAAGTGCTGTATGAGGCCTCTAAATAATGGTGGCTGAGTCTGATTGTTTGTATATCACCCCAAAATGCCAAAGTGACTGAAGACAGTGAGTTTGAAATTTAAAACAATAAAGGATCACTAAAAGGTCAAAATACTTGCTTTTGTTTAAAAATTAAGTCATTTAATGGTACAGAATTTGTATCAGAAATACTTCTATTTAAGAAAGATTGGGGGCTTCTTCAAGTATAGCTTTCTGTATAAAGTGACAGAAAGCCCAAAACATTACTGCTCAAATTAATTTATGCATTAAAATAGTTTCATGTATCTCCTGGATGCCTTAGATCAGTGTGTGTGTGGACTGAGTGTACATACCAAAAAGCAAAGCAAGCTTAGAGTCTGTTTCATCATATATCCAGCTGGGATTGGGAACGCTCATTGCTGAAAGATCAGAGAAGCAGCAGAGAGCACCATAATGGGGTCTTCAGTTTCTCCCTTAGTGTCTCATCAGGATGTCGTGAGAAGTTTCAGATTTTAGACGCAGTCGATAAAATAGCCAAGACATTGGTTAGTGGAGCTGTGAGAGAAAATTACACCCTTGACTTTATCCTGCGTAGAATTTGGTTCACAAGAAGCACATTACAACAGCAACCACTAGGTTCGACATGCTGAAAAAAACAACAGGAAACAAACAACAATCCACAACAATTCAAGAATGAACACTTTGCAAAACAAAGATAGTTACTAAAAGAACCTAAAAAAGGTCAGCTTAGAGAAGGAAGTTGTACCAGGTGGTATGGAAGCTACTTAAGGACACCATATGTGATATTCAAGGCCAGCGCCCACCACCTGCCATGACAGGCTTGAGAAAAAGCAAGAGAAAGACAGCAGAGCCAGGCAACAGAGTAAAGGAAGTTGTTAGAAAGAAGTAGGTGTCTTAAAAACTGAATTCACACCCAGATGATGTATTAAACATATTTAAATGTAAGAATGTTGAGCAAATGTTATATAGAATTAAAACTGAATAGGTCTTACTTCTGATGCACCAGGAGCAATGTGTCTACCACTCTTTTGAGCCAATGATCTTGGTGTAAAATGAGTATTTAGAGAGGCCTGTTTCAGAGAAGTTAAATAAATCCTTTGCATTGATGTTAGCTGCGGAAAAAATACTATGATTTGAGATTCCCATGATGCAGCACTTCTTCCTGGCTTTTCTGAAGAAAGAAATATGTGAAATTGAAGTGATTTAATGGTCATGCAACAAAATAAATTTATAAAATAAAATCACAAGTACCAGATTTTATTCACCTAAACTTTCTAAAAGAATTTAAGGAATAAAAATGCCCATATTACTGGCAATGATGCCTAGCTCCTTGCTTTTCAAATTGCCTTGTGGTCAGGGACTTTGACGTTAGATAGTGTGAATCCAGTTTTTTAAAACTGTTTTTATCCAGAGAACTGCAAGCCTGTTATCCTATTGTTTGTTTTAGGCAGTTCAGCACAAATTATGATGTGAAATAATATTTGTGGATGCTTGATAATCTGTGATCTGAATGGGACAGATTAACAAAAGGTTTGCAAAGAGGAAGTATACAAACATTTTGGAATCTTTGAGGGCATAGGAAATACATGGATAAGGATCATGCTACAGCTGATGTGGTTTCCTTGAATTTCTACCAAGCTTATCATAAAGCCCCTCTCCAAAGAGGGCACATAGACATAACATGAAAGATAAAGCCCTGGAATTGATAAGTAGATGAAGAGAATGCAGCAGTTCTCAAAACAGAGGTCACAGCTGGAGGCTTGTGTTCAATAGATGGTCAGGTAAGAAGAATGAAGTGATATCAGAAGATTTCCTGATGGCTGCATGGATATTGACTGCACAAAAGGCTAGAGTTGAGTGCAGTGTAATCCCAGCTTGAGTGATTTTTTAAAAGTGACAGATGGAACACATCTTAGACAGTTGTCAACTGATGTACTTAAGAAAAAATAACAAGTCAAAATAACCAGTCAAAACTCCCTTGCAAAATGGTGAGCTCAGAACTATTACAAGGCAGGAGTAAGATTTTACAATACAATGAATAACCATGAAAACAACATTTTAGCACTCAGCAGCAATCAAAAAGCAAAATTAATGGCAATTATTAGGGTAAAAAGTGTAAAAGAACAGCCATTATTGCACCTCTGTGTAAGTCCAGAGTTCACATTTTCTTGAATGCAGTGTATGGCTATTGTTTGATACAGGATATAGAAGTAGGTAGTTGTTTGATGTGACTGTACAGTTTGTCATATGGCAGGAATTTGACTTAACTTATGAGTAAGAGAAATTCATCTGTATATACAGTCAGGTAAACATTTATGATTGAAGTCTTATGCAGAAAGCGGTGTCTGCCTTCGACTGATTTTTGTCATTAGCATTAATTGGATTTGCTTAAAATCCAGGAGGTAGCTCCTTTGTGGTAGGCAGCACTTATGCAACATTCATCAGTTTTATGTGAATTCTTAATTTGTCAGCAGAAAAACATAGTATGAATGAAAAAATAATAGGCAGTCCCTATCTTAAACAGCTTCCAGTCTTTTGCAGTTTTCTACAACATTACAAGTGTTGCACATTAATAGAAGTTTTAAAGTTTTTAAATGGGGTTTTTGTCTCTTATTTCAAATTATTTGAAACAGTTTCCCCCCCCCAAAAAAAAGTGAAAAAATAGCAGCATCATTTTGTGTGCCTGAGATCTTTCCAGTATTGCTTTTATTCTAATGAACCATTCCATTTTATTGCATTTACCAGCCACAGCTTTTCACTCTTGGTCAAATTGCAGCTACAAATATCTTAATTGGCACTAAAAATAACATTTGGTTTTTCCTTTACAAGATCCTAAACCAAAATTAAACTCCTCTGCTTTGACTGTATGGTACACTATGGAAGATTCATCCAGTACCAAGGAGAAGAAAAGAGCTTACTTAAACTGGATGAAAAATCAGGAGGGCATACATCCTGTTTCATCTGAAAAAACAAACCATCCCAAAGCCAAAAAGCCAAAGCCCAACAGAATTACAGAATTACCATGAGCAACATCCAGACAGCCAACTGTGGCACTTGAACAGGAGAGCCAGCTGCCATACTTGAGTAATGATGAGAGATTATATGAATTCCTAAAGCTGAGTGGATATTCTTTGACTCTGTTTTCCTCAGTATGCTTTACATTTTTTTTCCTCTCTTTTTATTTTTTTCCCCTGTTCTAGAAGTTTGTTCTTATAATATTCAGGGACCTGATTTTAAAAAATCCCTAGCATTCAAAAATCCCAGCTTATTCTCATAGCTAAACTTCATTTGGCATACTGTGGAACTTTGTATCCCTTAGACTTGCAGACACCTAAGTAATCAGCCTCCTATTTTTCGTTTTCTCATAGGATGCTATCTCACAATGTTTCCATCTGGCATTGTCTGAAGGAACTGAAATAGTAAAGATAAACTCAAGGAAGCTGATATTTTCCATAATGGAATTACCAGCAGTGTGTTCATGCTGATGGTTAGTCTGGACAGGAGGAAGTCAGCTGTTGCTCTTAGCCTATGTTAAGCTTCATATTTAATCTCTTTGTGTCTCCAGCTGCTCTGATGATGAATATAAAGTAACGTCTTAATATAATAGAACTCAGTAAAAGTTAGCTTATTTGGAATCTTCCTGTCAATATTTTTTTCTATTTTTCATTGTTTTCTGTTTTTCTTTGAAGATAGAAACTGACTGTGCTGACTTTCCATTATCACAGTTCAGTAAACTGTATGTATAAACCGAGTCCTCTTATTTTTCTTCAAGGTCTCCTTTTTTATGTATTTCTACCTCTGTTCTGTTAAAGAAACATGCAGTTTGAATGTAGAAATCATTTAAATCTTGCAGGCAAGATAAGATAGGCTGTTAGAAAATTACTCTTTCTTTTAGTGCTGACTTACATTCTGAGGCTGCTCATCCCTACTTCATACCGTCAGTCACAGTAATGTGACTGTGCACCTGCGTGGTAAACTGCATCCAAAAAGGAATCTATGTCAAAAAAAATGAACTCTGACTAGTTCCTCAGGAAAGGGTTCTTATTAAGGCTCAAAGAAATGCCTATGAAATTATGACTGTGAGTGGAAAATGTGTATGGGCATTCCATCTGGAAGACACTTTGCTCAGTCTGAAAGAGCACCAAGTGCAGACTAAACAGGTTAGAGTCAATGGCTCCTGAATAATTGGATTATGTGATCAATTAAGCAACTTGTAGAGCAGGGATAGGTCTTAGGAGGAAGAGAGGTGACAGACCAGTATGGAACAGGAGAAGAATCATCAGCTCTTGTGGAATTAGAGCAAGCTGTAGCTATAGTTGTGGTTAGGGTTAGTGTGGTTCAAAAGCTATTCCTATCATTGTTGCTTAAGTACTTACTCACCGTACTGAGATTGCTTGCATAGTGTATATTCCCTGCATTTTTTAGAATTGCTTAGCTTTGATATAACAAATCTTTTCTGTTAGTGGGAAAAATTATTAGAACCAAATTTTTATCTATTGAAATTTTATCAGGCCTCTCCACTGACTTGAAATACAGATAATCGTTCAAAAGTTGGGTCTTGTTTGGGGCTTTTTATAAAACAGTGGATTTTGTTAATTAGTAAAAATAACTGATGAGCAGACTCCTGTTAGGAAACACCTTCCTGTGTTCCAGTTATTTTCTGTAGAAGAGACTGATTCTTCTCAGGTGTTGCTAGCATCTAGTCTGAGCTCATCATCTCGATTTCCTTTGTGGTTAATGGAAGGGGGGAGAGAGAGATTAAGTCCTTCAGGTTGCATTTCCATCCCTGCTGGTTGAGGATGAGATAAACTGCTTTCTGAAGAAGAAAGTGTCTTTTGGGTTATCAGAGTGAGCATAGGTCTAAGTATGCACTGAGTATTTTCAGGCAGCTAAAGCTGTGGGAGGCGAATCCCACTGAATATGTCATTTGTTAAGGTCATTGTGTGGGCTGTGACATAAACTTTGTGGTGTATGTGTCTTGTATAACTTTCATTTATATTTTAGCATGGCTGTTGTAATCAGGTAGCCTTGCTGGCTATATGAACAAGCAGTTCTCTTGGCTCTTCTTTCTGTTCCTTCCCATGTCACACGCATGGGAAATCTAAAGCAAACTGTACCATTAGTGAAAAAAAGGTTTTACTTTCATCTATTAGCTTGTGAAACAGCTCAGATTAATTGCACGTCGACGTGTTTTCATGTGAGGAGGCAGAAATTATGTCTATTTTATTACTCTTTCAACTCAAATCATACAAATCTTATTGGAGTTTCTTTCTCTGCTAACTTCTGTGAGTCCTCCTTTTGCCTGCCAAAACCTTACTGTTTTGGAATTATGCTAAGGAACACAGCATTACAAGCTTGAACAGTACAATAGCTTTGGAATATTTTTCCTGTTATTTTCCATCTCTTTTCTTATGTATGCAAACAAGGTGTTAGCTGTTATGATCACTGATATCAATTGAGCAAATGTTTTCATTGAGGTTTCCATGCTGATGCACAGGTACGGCTTTTGTTTTTTCAAGCTGATAACAGCTCACTTTACCCCTACCAGCGAGCTGTTTCAATTAATTCCTTTTGTGTGTATTGCTTTGCATTCATAAGCATCTAATTGTATTAGTTCCTGATGTTGAATCACTGGTAGGTCCCACACATGGAACACTAGATGCTACACATATACTAGAATACAGGGCAGAGAATGACCGAAACTGCTAAATGACTGCTACTCTGGCTCCTCAAGAGAACTAGGTAGAGTCTTGTATTTGTTTCCTGTGTTGGAGGAAAAGTCAGCATAGTTCTGGTTTCCTTTCAGTCAGGCATTTATCTTAATACCTACACATGGGAAGACTGTATTCATTCTGCCTTCTGACAGCTTCACTGTGGTCTCTTCAGACCTTCTGCTATCCTGAGCTACTTAGGATAAGGAAACTTTTGAATTTGACTCAAAACATTGGTTATCTTAAGCCCCATCCTGGCTTCTGCCCTGTTTTTTTTCAAGTGATCTCAGACCAAAGAAGGGTGCTTGGCTGTACACCATGCTGTAGTTTCACTGAGATTTGGGGGTCTCAGATGCTTAAAGGACAAGTTAAGCTGCTTTGCTGAGAGCATAGATCAAAGTAGTGTTA
Organism: Irena cyanogastra; assembly: GCA_013397155.1. Lineage (NCBI taxonomy): Eukaryota > Metazoa > Chordata > Aves > Passeriformes > Irenidae > Irena > Irena cyanogastra. Next base: position 148,893 of record VWZV01000386.1, on the reverse strand, counting down.
TCAGCAAACAGTGCTGTTCAGGTCAACAGAGGGCTGAGAAATTTTGCAAAACAATGTATTTATATATTTGCAGTGAAATTCACCTATTTTGACACAAATACCTCCATGAAAATCCAAATTAGATCTCAAGATGAAACACTGATGTTTTGTTTATAGCATCTTTCGCCATTCATATCTGCCTTCAGTTCTGATATTTTATTCCTTCAGGATGACACAGACGTTATTTTTCCCACATCCCATATGTCCAAATCACATATAAAGATACTTAGCTCAAATACCATGGGTAAGAAACATTCCACACTGTGGGTCCAGGGTGACGTTTGGCATGTCTTTAATGTGCTGTGGTGTTCAATTACAATACAGCAAATTTATTTTTATGCAGTCTTCTTCATTGAAAGTATGGAAAGTTGCTTTGCAGTGAGTCAACAGCTAAAGAACTAAAAGTCTGTAGTGATATTTAAAGAGAAAGTGGCTCAGAGCTGACAGAGTTCAAGACAGAAAAAGGAACAGAAATTAAAGAGAGGGCCTCCAACTATGGAGAAAATAGAGACAAAGACTGGTTAGGGGGAGGAGTGATGAGAAAGTCAAACACGCTGAGAATGTCTGAGACAGTTCAGGAGATTATGCATATCATTCTGAAACAAGAATTAGGCTTCAGATATCTCTCCTGTATCACACCAGCTTTAGGCAAGCAAGGTTGCTTTGACCCTAAGAGAATGGTGTAAATTGAGATAAATAAGAGTACGAGGCTCAGGGCACTGTAAGGAATTTAGAAGCATGCAGGTAGGAGTTGAGGGAAGGATTAATGGGTTAATTAATGGGATTAATTAACTTTCTAGAGCAAAACATTAGAATGTGGTGTTTTTACCCTGGCTGAATGCCAGGCACCCACCAAAGCCATTCTGTCCTCCTGTCATCTGGACAGGAGATAGAAAATATTACTAAAGGTTCACAAGATAAGGGCAGGGAGAGATCACTGAGTGATTACTGTCATGGGTAAAACAGACTCAGCTTGGGGAAACCAATTGAATTTATTATCAATCAAAATTAGAGCAGGATAGTGAAAAGTAAAATTAAATCTTAAAAGCACCTTTCTGTTCTCCCTGCCCCCCACCAACCTTCCCAGGCTTAACTTTATTCCTAGTTATCTACCTCCTCCCCACCAGCAGCGCAGGGAGATGGGGAATGAGGGTTACAGGCTCTTCATCTCCTCAGGGAAAGCAGTCCTTCCACTTCTCCAGCATGGGGTCCACCCCATGTGAGACAGTCCTCCAGCAGGTGTCCTTCCCACACACTACAGCTCTTCATGAACTGCTCCAGCGTTAGTCCTTTCCCACAGCATGCAGTCCTTCAGGAACAGTCTCCTCCAGTGTGGGTCCTCTGTGGGGTCACAAGTCCTGCCAGCAAACCTGCTCCAGTGTGGGCTCCTATCACCACAGAACCACTGATCCTGCCAGGAGCATGCTCCATTGTGGGCTTCCAGTGAGGTCACAGCCTCCCTCAGGCTTGCACTTGCCCAACGAGAGGATCTCTGCTCTACCATGAACCTCCATGGGCTGCAGGGCTGCTTCACCATGGTCTTTACCACGGACTGCAGGGGAATCTGCTCTGGCATCTGGAGCACTTCCTTCTCCACTGACCTTGGTGTCTGCAAAGTTGTTTGACTCACCTGTTCTCACTCTGCTCTTCTCTAGTTGCAAGTGCATCTGCACAGTAACTTCTTTCCGCTTCTTAACTATATATCTATATGTCTATATCTATAGATATGCCCAGAGGCATTACTGCCATCACTGATATCGCTGATGACTCAGCCTTGGCCAGCAGCAGGTCTGTCTTGGAGCTGGCTGACATTGGCTCTGCTGGATATGGGGGGAGCTTCTGGCAACTCTTCACTGAAGTCAAAATATTGTCATGCAAACTCAATACATAGAATAAAACTGGCATTCTGTGATCTGTGATGTTTAAATGTGTGAGGATTTTGTTAGACCATGAATGAGAGAATTCCAGTTAGCTAGACAGCAATTATTTTAGATATGAATATGGACTTCAGCAACAGTGCCCTCAAAGGGAAGATAGTTTTTGTTTCTGGACAAATCTTCCTTGGCTAGTGTTAGAGGGGCTAATTGTCAGAAGTGTGTGTGTGGGAGGAGCAGTCAGTTCAGGGTCAGAGATTACTTTAAAGCTTGGGCTTTGTGTACAGAGATAAGATCTGAGTAAAGAAGCACAAAAGCTGTCTTGAAGAGCAAGAGGGGCTTACTTCCTGTGACATCTGAAGCTTTTGAAGAATTAGGTAGTATGGAAATCATAATGTAGCAAGGGAACAACAGAACCAAGGGAGTAACTTTCTTCTCCAACAGAACTGAGGCAGGCTGTTAAAGAGATTAGAGATTACTTGCCAAGGTCACTGTTGCCTTGCATGCTTTTCCTATAAAGTTGATGTCCAAAACTGAGCTAGCAGTAAGATATCCCAAAGGAGGAGAATGTTTAAGGAGGAGAAAAGAGATGAGTCAGAAACGTATGCCTGGTGTTTTTAAAGCACAGCACTGTCATGAATAGATATAATCAGTATAAACACTATCATCTTTCATTGTAAATTATGTACATTCTTCTTGTGTTCTTGGTCAAGTCTACCAGCTGGTGGTGTGGGATTCTTTGGGGAGCTCTCTCATGTCATGTCACCCAGTCTTCTCAGACTGTTTTTTGCTCTGGGCGTTCTTTTGACCTCACTCTGGAGAGAACCATATTATCTGCCTTAAGAAAGTAAATGAAATGTAAAGTATGTAGAATGAAGGAGAATTCAGTCTTTATTGAAAGAAGAAGGGGAAAAAGCTTGTTTATTTAATGCATTCAGAAAAGTGACTTTGACATTGTAGTACTGAAAGACATTGTAAGCATAAAAGTAAGGTTAGAGCCACTCAGGTATCCCAGAATTTTAAGGGTGTCATATTTCACTGTATGCAGTTCTAAAATGCTTATTACAGATCTTCTTATTTACAGCTCTTATGTCTCTTTTGAATCCACAGAAGAGGAATATCAAGGGCAAACCAAGAGAAAGCGCATTCGAAGGAAGAAACAAAAGAGCAGTTTACAAATCTCTAGTGGAGAACAAACAGATTTGGGAATTCAAGAGACTGTTCAAGATAATTTACAGCTGCAGCAAACAGACTGTCCCAAAATAAGCAAAAACAAAAAGAGGAAAATGAAAAAGAAGCGACAGAAAGAAAAAAAGAGAGCAGCTGGCTTAGTAACAAAAACTAACAGTGTGGATTTTACATATCAGCCTGACAAAAACAACAAAGAAGAAGCAGCAGGCTTAAAAGACATAGGTGAAAAGGCAGATAGCATTCTGGACTTCCTGCAAGCAACACAACAAATTTATTTTACTGACAGTATGTACCACTCTTTTACCTTTCTTTTTATGAGTATTGCCACACAGGGGAAAATGGATATGCATTTATTACTGCTGTAAAATGGGACAAATCTACTAAAGAAGTGTCTCTCTTGAAGAGAGGCGTATGAGAAGAAGTAAGGCTTGTGAGTTTCTAGTATTTGTCCCACTTTCTGGTCTGTATATGAATGTGTAAGAATTCACATCAGTAGAAAAACACTGTGGTCCTCTGTCTTTAAAAATATACATGATGTTCCTTGCTCTTCTCTTAAACATTCCAATGCACTTGGGACAAGTGGTTAAAATTCTTTTTCCCCTCTGCAAGCAAACATCCAGAAGGATTACTTGCTTTCAGAGAACTTCAAGTAAGTGCCATTGCTATCCTAAACTACTTTCATGCTTAGTATCTCTGAACCAATCTACTTTTCTGAATGCTCTGTGTCCCAGGAGATTTGAATTCTATAAGGAAATCTAGACAGACAGCATGTACAGGAACAGGGAAGATACTATTGGCACTAGGAAAGTATATTGGCATAAAATGCTTGTGAATAAGTTGAATGGGAACTGATGCTCAATGCACATTTCCTAGTACTTAAAAAATAATCGCATGGATTTATCCCTAATGGCCTATCCAATGTTCATTGGTCACTGTGGAGCTGAATGGAGACTATTAAATAGCTTACTTACCTGCATTAGTCTGTCTGAGGCAGAGCTGTCAGCTTCTACTACCATAAAATTCATCTTTTGGTTACAGAATTACTGTAAAAACCTTGTTAACATGACATTAGGGATTTCATGTTAACCTTTTCAAGATTTATACATAGAATTTTCTTTGCTTAATGTTAAATTTTCCTGCTGCATCAGGTCTTCATACTACGCCTAGCATTTGAAATCTATCCTACTTTCTGGATAAGGTATTTCCATCACCAAAATTAATAATTTTACTACTTCGCCATATAGCTAAGTAAATGCAAGCTAAGCTACTTGCATTTGCTGTAGTGGAAATCCACAGTGATCAAGCAAGACTGCAAATTCTGCTGTTAATACATGACCCAGAACAGAAACCTGATGAATTGTCCACAGCTGTGTTGCATGTTGATTTTTAAGAAAGTGTGTTGTTGAACTTCCAGCTTTCCTGCAAGTCAAGTTCAGGTTTTGGCAGTTTTTGACAGACTGACTAGTTCTAGTTTCAAACCAGCAGATTGGAATGTTGAGCCAGTGAGGACCTTGGAATCCAGAGGGAAATTCTTAATTTCATCTGCAGATGAGATACGACATCTATACATTAGAGTGTGACTAACTTTCTTGTTAGGCAAATCCCAGTTTATATATAGATCTGACATTATGCTGTTTACCTTTTCTAGTTGAATGACTTCAACACTCCCTATTTTTTTTAGATAAAATTGTAAACCATTGCTTTTATTTGCATTTTCAAATGGTCACATTGGATTATGCTTCTAGTAAATATGTCAAAAATCTGAATGGGGAAAATCCTGTACTTCTCTGGTGCCTTGCTGGTAAAAAACAGAATTAAAAGGAGTCTGGTTAAAGGGACAGACAACACATTGTTACTAGAATGGAAAAGTGAATTTATGGTTTAGTACTGTATAAACAATTGCATTGGGCGTGGCTGAGCTGGAGCTCATTTGTGCACAGCAGCCCTCACAGTGCTTTGGAAAGATGTTGATTATACACCAGTTTTGGCTACTGCTGGGCAGTGCTGGCATCTTATCAGCACTGTCTCTTCAACTCTCTCCTCCATCAGGGGGCTGGGAATGGGCAAGATCCTGGGAGGGGACACAACCAGGCCAGCTGAGCGAAATTAGCCAAAGGGATATTCCATACCAGGTGACATCAGCTCAGATATAAAAGCAAAGGAAGGGAGGAAGAACAGGGGCATCCATTCTTTTACGATGTTTGCCCTCCAGAGCAGCCACTACATGGGCTGAAGCCATGCTTCCCAAGAAGTGGCTGAACATCACTTGCTGGTGGAAAATAGAAAATAAACCTTTTTTCCTCTTTAATTGTGTGTGTGCAAACATCTGCTAGTTTTGGTTGGGGTTTTTTGTGGTTTTGGGGATGTTTTAGCAAACTGCCTTATCTCAACCTGTGAGCTGTTTTTCATCTCATTTTTTCTGCCCTGTCCCACTGGGAAGGGGAGTGATGGAGCATCTTGGTGTGTACCTGGCATCCAGCCAAGGTCAACCCATTACAGCAATGCATGTGCTTCTCTGCTGTCTTACATGCTGTAATACTTGCTTTTTAAATAAAATGGTGTGATACCAAAGTAATTGTTTGCCTCCAGAAGTGCTTTGCAGTAGTTACACAGAGTTGTTACCTTCTCCAAATGTTTGTGCAGTTTATAATATATATTGTGTAGGAAGCAAAAACACAGTGCTTTGGCCACAGTACAGTTTCTTCTTCACACCTTCTTTCTCTACTAACTTAGAAAATTTGATTCTTCTTGCATTCCTATCATTATGAATCCTATTGTCCTTTTTACTTACTGGTTTTTGTAGTTTTCACTTTACCATTGTTTTAATATTTAACAAAAGTGTTTAACAAGCTACTCCTTAGTACCTGATATTTGGTTGTAATTTGTACTAAAACGGAAGATGCTGTCTTAGGAGAAAAAATTACAATCAGGAAAATTCTCTTGAGTTCACTGAATATTTTTAACATAGTTTTCTAACTGTTTTTGCAGAGAAATCAGAATGCAGAGATGCAGTTGTAAATTCAGCAACTGCCCAAGAGCTCTTAAAGTGTCTTGAATTTCGCACCATCTCTTCCTCAGATGTGACTCACCTGCATCGGCTGAAATCCCTTGTACTGCTACAGGATGTTGAGAGATTGAAGGAGGCTTTGAAACAATTCCAGGAACAATCTATGATGTCTCCTGGTAGGTGCTACCATGTTCATATTCATGTTCATTCATTCATGTTCATACACTGATATTTTTGTGTGAATTAAAATTCACACCACTTTATTTTTTTAATTAGTAAGCTGTAAATAATGATGTAACAGTAAATATATGCTTATACAAGGTATGAAAGCATAATTTCCACTAAAAATACTATCATATTCCTATTTCCCTTTTGTTTACAATCAATATAGAAGCTTTTCTCACTTTGCAGCAACTACAGAATACAAGATGATTCAGGGATTTAAACCAATTTTTTAAAAATCTGAAATGTTTTAAGATTTTATCATATTTAAAGCATATTTTTAATACATTTTCATGGTAAACTTTTTAAATTGCAGGAATTAACTTGTTTATCATGAAGATTTCACTCCTCCAGCTAAGGATTAATTTTACATGCATAAAAATCAATAAAACCCATTATTTTATTTCTTCCTGGTCACCACATGGCTTCTTTAATATACAGACTTTGATTTATCTAAACTTTGATTTACCGTTTTGGTTTTGTTTAAATATAAGCATCTGGTTTAAGTTTCTAAAATATACTGTTGATAATGCAAAAATTTAAAGTTACTCTTTATAACAAATATTATTCTGAAGTCATTCATAAAAAGAAAAATTACTGTGTTACTAATTTTTTTCATGCCTGAGGCACAGGCTTCTTTTGTTCTCTATTATAGCCCCTATAATTTTAGTAGAATCTCTCCTTGTACAGTTAATAGTTCTTCAAGTGAATGTGGGCTCAGCATGTAGTCCATATGAGGTATAATGATTCATTTTCCATGTAGCCTTCATTTAAACAGTCATTGCTACTAGTCATTAGAACTTGTGTTGCAGCATCAGACAAAAATCTACACGAAGTGCTGAATTTTCTTGCCTCCTAAAGAATTTAATCAGAGTTGAGAGCACTTAGCTACAGCATGAGAGAATCTCAACCATTTTAGATTGTACTGTAAGTCTTTTAAAGAGTAACAGCAGAGATGGTAGCAGTGTGGTAACTGTGTAATTAATATCGTAGTCATCAGAGGCTTAGCAACACCATTCAAAGAAGAGACATCTGCTTGTAACTTCATTAAATAATTTACAGCATGATAGTGGCTAAAGATCTTCATCTAGACTGGAGCCTACTGAATGCTGTGTGTTGGACAGAGAGAAGAGAGAATTTCTGCCTGTGGAGTTCATTTGATACATTTTGAAAAGGATGCTCCTAGAGAAGTACATATGTATTCTTTTAAGGGTAGATGTGCAGTATGACAACCCTTAAGGTTCTGATGGATGTGAAGTATCCACATATACATGGAATGAAATCCTTCTGTGCATTTCAAGCCCACAATCTCTGATCTTAATTATAATCACATTGTCTCATTGGATGTAATGCACGTGTGCAAACTAAGTAGAACTCAGCAGGAGTCGTGAAAATGATATTACCCTTTATTGAATGAACTAATTCAGCTTTTCTTGATTAAATCCAAATGGAATTGAAGTGACAACATTTGGGATATTCCTTACAGGCCTTATCTAACTTCTGTACAATACAGTTGGAATTCTGTTGGGTTTTTCAGCCTTGAGACAAGTTGCTCTGTTTACTTTCCTATAGCAGAAATGTCAAAATGAATAGAGAAAACAGAAGCAAATTAAAACCCCTAATTTTCCAGTGTATGTATTCATCACTTGAAAAAGCAAAAGACAATTTTTTGAGTGTTTTTTAAAATTCAATAATGTTTCTGCTGGTACAGTCTGGAATTGTTTACTCTTCCAGTTGATTTTTTTCCCTAGTAACTGCTGTCACTCTGGGCTTAATTCTAATCTCATTCCAAGTTCACAGTGGTGTAACCATAGTAGTTTATTTGATATTCATGAGGTACAACAACATAAGAAAGAGAAAAAATACATTCTTATAAATTATTAAAGGATAATTAAGCACCTGTTAGTCATTGAGTTTCCTCAGCAGACTTTAAAAAATACATTCTATTTGTAATTCTGGAAATTCAGTGAATGAAAATACAATGCTCTGAAATTTTACTTTGAATTAGACCCTTAATTATACTTTTTTTTTTCCATACATTTGGCTCAAAATTAGGTCATCTTGTCCAGTGTGTGGTTTTTACATTTTAGTTTTCACTTTCAATGAGCAGGTGATAAAATTTAAGAGTTATTACAAAGACCTTTGTAATATAATTCCTTTCTATACTAAGAACTTAAATTTTTTAATACAACCTTTGTTGTATTAACAAATTCAAGTTCTTGTTATAGAACAAGTTGGGGCTGTTTATGAAGTTAAAAATGCACAGTACATAATAGTAATCTCTAATTTTTTTATGATTTTGTCTTATTATCTTGTCTTTTCTCTCTTTATTTTAACGGGGATGTGAAGTACTAGAAGGAAAGGTCATTCTGTGTTAACGTGATAAAAAAACCCTTGATTTTAGGAAGGTGTATTATTTTTACAAAATAAACATTTTATTCTCTGTAGTTCAAGAAACAGTATGTTAGCCCTTTTTCCCATGGTTATGATTCTACTTAAGATGCCATCATCAAGAAAGTAAAGATGAGTGCTATGTTTTATTCAGTTTTATCTTTAATTCCAGGAAGGGAAGTGTAAGAAAAAAAATGAGAAGTGATGCATCTCTTCATATAAGTGCACATTCTCCATTAGTAAAAGTTACAAATTATCCACACCATTATGTCCTTTATTTCCTCATATATGGATGTTGTGGTTTCATCCAACTTTCCACTGCGATTACCAAGTCCCACTTGGCAAGTTTATGTCTACTGATGATAAATGTGCTTTAGAATAAAGCCATGGGCTGTTCCAAGTCTGCAGATTACAAATTCAAAACCACTAGTTCAGTACCGTGATTTGGTATTTCCTTTGCGTCTCTTAGACTGTTAGTCAGATTGAAAATCACAATGCATCCAAAAGAAAAAATAAACAAGAAATAAATTTCTGTTTTATCTTAAGCTCTTAGATCCCAATTTTTGCAGTCATATTGAAGAAAGTCCTAACAAGGATGATGGTAGGGTCTGATAAATTTTGCAGGAAATGGAAATACTGAGGAGATTCAGACACAAAAATTGTCAACATTAGCTATTATCTTTTAACCCTTCGTTTAAATGAGAAAAAATACTTAAGACAATCTCTATGGTTCGGAGGTACTGGTTGTTCTGTTTAGTTGTCATCCTCCATCAACTTACCTTGTACTTTGTGCTTCAGATACTCTGTCAAGTTGCCTTTGACCTTGTACATGATTGATCAGCAAAGTTGAGATTGGTCAAGACTGTTTGTGTGAACATGGTTATTTAGAGTGCCATTGTTCTCAGTCTGTAAAGAGAACAAAATGCCCTATTACTAGTTCCATTTATTTGGTAGTCTTTAACAAAAAGTACTTACTGTACATGCAGGGAAGAGAATGTTTAGAAGTCACATAGACATGGATTTCTCATGATGGGGGCTTGGCTGATCTCTGTTGGAAGGTCTGTCGCCGTTAGCAAGAGGAAGCCAAGACCTTCATGATCCACCACAGTGCAGTGGGCAAAGGAGAAGAGTTGTGACTGGAAGTAATGCTCCCTTTGCTGGTTGGAAAATAGCTTTGGAAATGAGAGCTACTTAATTCCCATTTCACATCAATTATTAAAGCATAGGTGATCGCCTAATTAAAAAAAAGTCATTATCTCCTAATTTATGAACTCATTTATGAACTTCTGCTCATCAACTTCATTCTGTTATCTATTAACATTTTCCCTTTGTTGGTTGGTTTCAAATCTCAAACATACTCTTCCCTTGTTGCCTAGGAAATTATCACTCACGGCAGAGCTAGAAGCTTCTTTTAACTGCCTTTTTTTGGAGAATTGTCATTTATATAAGTCTTCATTGCAGGGGAAGGTATATTTTGCAGACCAGAATTAATACAGTTACTGCATGCCAACAATGCAGAGGCTGGATATACGGAGGCCTTAAAATGTCGAAATTTACACTTCTTATTTTTTTGAATGAATGAGCATTCAAAGAAAAGGAAATTTGAAAACTGTATTAGCATAATGTTTTAGAATCATCTTAAATGTGATCATTATGTGATAAGTACTGCAGAAAATGCTATCATTAAAAATAAATGAAGTCACATAGGTAATCTCTGAATTCAAAGACAGAAGTCATAGCATTTTGAGGCTTTAATGCAGCTCTCTGTACAATATGACTCATTCTCAACTGGGGGTTCTAGGTACTACTGTAAGTTAAATAATGATGTGTGAAATTAGTCTCCAGACAGAAAAAAGTCCATATGATCATGTCATTTCAACCTCATTTTTTCTGAATTATTGTATCATAACAAATAGAAAATTTCAAAGTGTACGAGCAAAATTGTGTCTCATACAAATGACTGACCTCCTCAAATAAAATGCACCTGCTTATATAGAAATTCAGAGGCATTAGTCTTCAAGCTCCAGTATGTGCATTGGTTTTACTGAAATGTTAATATTGAATGGAAATAGATGTTCGCACAAGTCTTTTTTTAGAGTTCAGAAATGTCATGGAGGTATTTCAGGAGGAATGTGTTTTCTTTGTTTCAGATCATGCCAAGGTAGCCACATCTCTGTTTCACTACTGGATTACAGATATACTTCCTGTGAAGAACAGGAAATAAAGCCTTACCCCTGTGTCCATATGCACAGGATTAAAATTTAATATACAAACTCTTAACCAAGTAGCAATTGTTCAGGAAGAGCAGTGTCAATACACATTCTACACTTTCAGGTAAATGAATTACTTTTCTGTGTTACAAACTCCAGAAGACAATAAAGGTATAACTACAGTGTGACTTTTGTGATGGGTTGGTCACGAGTATGGTCTGAGTCTTCAGCTCATTAATATGTACATTTCACTGGGATAAGGGACTTGACTGGAATGATAAAGTCTCTATCTGGTATTTTGTTTAAGATGTATAGTATTATCTTTTTTGTTTATAAGTTTATCATTCCTTTCTGGAAGTTACATTTCTTGACTTTTTTTTGTATATCTGCTTGCCTGGAAAACCGAACTATATTTTTTTATATTTAAACCTAAGCAACATTATGTCTGAGGAATGTATTTTTGCTGAATAAACTGTTAAATTGTGGACGTAGATACGTTCCTATGTGTCGGTCATGTAGGCCCTGTTTGGAATTATGCAGAAACTTGGATGGCATTTTCAGAACTACTCTGTGGCTCAGCCTGTTACAGTCCAATGGGTTTCAGTGACTTCAGAGTTATGGCACTGGGTTCTCTCTCCCTGATTACTGTGTAATCTGTCTACTGCTGTGTAATATTTCTGCAATTGAATTTATCCAAGTGTAGATACTACAGTAAGTAATATCCATGGTTTTAAAATGTTTTGGAATAGTGAAGAAAAAAGTGCTTTGTGAGAGGCTCTTCTCTCAACTGTATCATTCATCTGACAGGTGATACAGAGCAAACCATGCCTTATATCTAGGTGTGTTAGCTTTGTCATCAGTAAGATAGCAACATATTTAACTCCTCCAACATGTGCTTGGAGATACACTACTGATGACACTATACAAACATTGCATGGGGTTTTTTCCTTTGTTTTTCTGTTTTGTTATATTGCCTCATATATCCTATTGCAAGGCATTGGTTTAGTGATGCTCAAAGTTTATAATGAAAGTAAAATCATAACTCTTTCTCATTAACTGAAGAAATTAAAAGGGGTTTGGTAATACACTAAATGATTGCAGGTGCAGAAAAACTATTCTTATGGCTAAGGGAGCTTTGTGCCGCTCTGAAGAACTTGAGTTTGGTTTGTATCTGGTAGGAAAGGTGTATAAACCAGACTGCAGAGGAAAGACTAGTAGTGTGTTCCCTGTTTTAATGTTCCTGAATTGCTAAAACATAAGCATTGAACTGTAGCTATGACTTTTCACTGAGATCCTGTGTGCCTCAGTCCCACATCTGGAGAAAGAAGAAAACATCACCTCAATGTGAAGCACCTAGATACTCTTCTTAACTGACTCATGGGAAATTAATCATTTCATCCTCACTTTAAGGTTTGAATGTCACACAGTAAATGAGCCTAGGAGCTGCAAAAACAGGATACACAGCAACTCATTAGGTAAGCATCATCTGTCCTAAACACTGCATATGAAAAAAATAGATGAGATCATGTGATCAAAGACAGACTTTTGAAACACAAGTACAAAAGAGATCAAATTAGGACCACAAAAATAACTGTAGTGTCTGCATTTCCTAATACTTGAGTGACTGTGCTGAGGGAGGTTGTAGGGCTGCTGCCTTGAGTAGATCCCAGGACCTGGCAATTCCTCATCTGTGTCATCTGGATTCCAGGTTAATGTACCTGGAGATCTGGATGTCAGTGTAGGTGACTCCAGTTTCCACGTTTCCAGGTTCAGACAGTAACAATGCTTAAGGACATAGCTCAGGGACACATACACACACATCACTCACATGGAGTGAGGGACTACACAGCCCTCTGATCCCTTGAAGAGCCACTCTGCTATCCCTGCCTGGATCCTGGGCCCTTGTGCCTGCTCTGTGGCTCTCCTGCACACCAGCTAGTCCAGCCTGGATCACACTACCGCACATTCACACACTCATCTCACAGGCACTCATGTCACAGCCTTGTTTATTGCTTTAATTTCTCTTACTTAATATTTCTCTTTCAGTGCTTGGCCATTTTTCATAATCACAGAATGATTTGAGTTGGAAAGGACATAAAGATCATCAAGTTCCAGCCCAAGTTCCAAGTTTCCAGTTCCGGGTTTCCACTAGACCAGATTGCTCAATATTAAAGTGATTTTTAAAATTCAACTGAATTTTGAATAGCTGCACGTAGATGAGCAGATTTTGATATCTTTGCCAAACAGAAATATTTTCACAGAATCACAGAATAGGTAAGATTGGAAGGGATCCCCACAGCAGGATCATCTGGTGCAGCCTCACTGCTAAAGTAAAATTTTGTACTAATCCAGTGAGTCAAAGTTCACAGGTCAAAAATATACTTTATTGGAATAATACCAGTATTGCCGGTGGGACGTGCCTTGGCTTGTCTGGCCCCTGCATCTAAGCCTAATAGCAGCAATTGAGGTGTTCAGCCTCAAAGGACACTAGTAGTTAGCCCACGTGGCAACAAGTCCAGACTTGGCAGGCTCTGGGAATGGTGCAGGTTTCTGCCTGAGATACTTTAGACGGTGGTGAAGGAAAAGGAGGAGTTCTGAAGGAGGGTTATATCCAGAAGTTTTTATTCTGGCCTGCAGGCATCTGAATCTTGCAACAGCTCCTACAGAACTCTATTAGATCTCTTAACAGCCTTCTGATGGTTCCCAACTGACCTGACTGCATGGCTTGCTTGCCCTCTTAACCCTGGGGGAGGGGGGAAGGGGAGGGGTCGCAAACCCACCAACCCAGTGAGGGAGAGGAAGGGTGAAGGCTCAATGTCTTCTAGGGTTTAAGATATCTTTTGAATTTGCCCAATCACACGACGTGCCTTATTTGACAGGCAGTTCTCAGCAGGAGTCTGGGTAGGAGAAGGGAGTGATTGACACCTGGGAGTGGGGTCTCTCTGGGGAGAAGCCTAAAATGCAGTGTCATCTCACCGCTACAGTACTTTGCTTGAACCAGATATTAATGGATAAAAGGTTACTTTTGGTCTCTCTTTTTTTCCCTTTGCTTTTACCACTGCAAGAGCCTTATATTCTCTGCAGAATCAGCTGGCCCCAGCTAAACAAGCCCAGGAGCATTTTCTGGGCATAGCCAGTTAGTCAGTGATAGCTGATGTCTTTGCAAATGACCTCTGGTAGGAGCTGAATCTTGCACTTACCAAACCTGCCACAGTTGCACTAACAGGGATTATGAAGAGGATAAAGTATGCTAAAGAGTTTAGAAAATCGGACCAAATTCAAGCAGACAAATTGTAGATTGTCATTGTAGATAAATGCAATTGCATAAGTGTATTTGTTTCTGGGACAAATGTGCCAGACAATGCTGTGCTGAACTGCAACATGCATGAAGACACTTAAAAGCAATGCACAAAAGAACATAGCAGAAAGATCTAGTTTAAAAGCAAAATAAATGGTCATTACTTGTAATTTAAATTAGGCAGTGTACTAAAAATGGCAGCGGGTCCATACTTCACATTCTCTTTGCAGTCGAAAAGATTTCATACATCACAATTTGAACACCTGGTCTTTTTTCTGCACTGCTTCTCTAAAGAAATGGTGTTCAATCTCCTTACACCTTTTCAGGTTTATTTGAGCAGTGGTATCACAATGTGGCTGAAAGATGAAAACTGAAAAATTTAAATTAATATCCACCAGTGAACACTGGTTTTCATTTCGCTATACATGGCTCCTTCAACATAGCAATGAAACATTTATCCCTTTAGATTTTCATGCTTAACTTAAAAATGGTAAATGAGATGGCCTTGAATTTTTGCTTCTTCAGCATCATTCAGTTCAATAAATGTGCTGCATCATGTTGAATTACTGAAACATGGAAGAGTTTTTTAAGTGGATTTTGCATCAGAATGCTTCTGGCTAAACTGTACATACTCTATTATTAGCATATTTCAAATTTCCGTGAAGACAGAACTTTAAAATTTTGGGTTTTAAACCTACATGGACTCCAAGAGTTGGAAGAATTTAAGGATCAAGTGGAAACTAATCTGCATGTGTCTTCAGGGGTTAACTTTCTAGTTTACATTGTTGAACAGTGTGCAGTAAGTAAGGAGCAGCAGCACAGTGGGAGAGAAATCTACTCTGAGAGGCAGTGGTGCCTTACTGGCAAGTACAAGAAAGACCACAGAGGCTGAAGTCATTTGAGACATCTGTAGTAGTGGATAAGCTGGCCACTGCACTTGTATGCAAGGGTATGAGTTCAAAGCCATTATCTTTATATAAAGGTACATGTTCTATTCTTAAAATTGCCTGTAAGACCTTACCTTTTCTCCTTTGTGGATATGTAATATGGGAATCAATCTCTAATGTTACAGATTTTTACTGCTTTGTAATTGGTGCAATACTTCAGGTAGTGGTTTACAATCAAGTAGAGTTATAAATTCCTTAATGTGTTTTCCATGACAGGTGGCTTTTCTGCCCTGCACCAGTGTAGGGAGTTACTACTCAATAGGCTGAATGTCTGAAATGTCATCTGGGGGAAAAAATAACTTTAAAAAAAAAAAAAACAAAAAAAAAAAAACAAGGAAAGAAAAAGTGGTGAATGGTGGCATGAAGACAGAAGATTTTTAAGCTGTCTTTCACCAAAGAAAACTTATTTCACCTACTAATAATACCATGTATATCATAAAACCAGTCCACAGACAAAGAGTGGAAAGAGGTGTGTGTTATGCATCTACAGTATGCTACATATTGGGCATAATAATAGAGAGTGGTAGTGCAAAAGATGGCAATGTGTAGGATTGGGAAAATGTATTATGTTTAATATTTAGGGAAACCTAAATAATATTAGGTTGTAGCTATACAGGTTTTGTAGTTAATTGATTCAGTCCTAGATTGCTCCTAAGGAGGGCTGTATTGCACGTGCTTATGCAGCTAATTAAGCTTCACTCTTTAGTGCTTTATCCTCTGCATTGCATCTGAGTAAATTTTGTTTGTTGTTTTAAAATGTTCAATTTATGCAGGTCTAAGGGGACAGAGAGGGACATGAATTTTAGAAAAGCAGAAATTTAGATGCTGTATTTGTTTACTGACTCTAAGAATATAGGAAAAAAACCTACATATTCTATGATTATTTGAAACTGCATATGCACCATAGTCAGTGAAGGTCAAATATATAGCTTTAATAAGGCTATCCTCTAAGATGAGTGCTTAACTTTGTATAATTAATAGTCTGTAGTCATTTTAATGAACTCCATACTCTGGTAAAGTATGTGCTGTAGTTCTCTTTTGCATTATTACTGCAAGGCTACGTCCTGTTTTAGGATACATAATGGACAAAAAAGAAGTGTAATCTAAGATTGAAGAGGAGTACACAAAAACAGAAGGAACTTTTCTTTTGCATCAACTCTGACCTGCTATAGGCTGCATCAAGTAGGGGCTGCTTTTCTTCACTTTCAAGATCTTTGCCAGTCCTCTCCATCCCTCATTCAGTGCACAGATGATTCCTCCATCCCTGTCGGCCTCTGGTATTAACTTCCATCACCCATTTGCCATACTTTCAGATTTAGCAAAAAGCATTTGTGCTTTTTCCACAGCTGTACAGTGCAATCTTTCCATTGTCTTCCTTTCCTTCTTTAAAGCACTCTTTTGCTATGATCCTGTCCAAAACCTTGGCCGAAACCCCAAACCTGGTCAGTATGGTGCTAGGACAACTGCCTGCTGTGTTGACTAATGTTGCCTTACTGTCTGTACTCCCACATCAATCTCCCTGTTTTGTCCTTTCCTAAATCTGTAGCAGTATGATGCAGGGTTTGCCCTGCTGCCCAGCACCAGTGCAGCCAGTTCTATCACGTCTGAGATGACAGTGTGCTCAGGAAATGTAATAGACCTATCTACAGTGGAGAACATGCATGAACCCGTGGGCAAGGCTGCTGATAGTTTAAAGTGGCTTCATAATTTTACATTGCACACACAATCAGTCTGATAAAATGGGAACCTGGTTCTCCCCAGCAGGTGCTTTGGAGACAGTGTTCTTCTGCATCTTGCTAAGGAGAGCTTGGAGGCATGCAGTCATTTCTCCTGACTTCAGATGTCTACAGCATAGCTTTTACCATCTTAGCTGCCTGTCCTAAAGAACTTCCTAATCACTGGGATTAAATAGCTGGATATAACTGACTGCTGCTAGACATCTACTTTAGAATTGGAACAATGGTACCAATGGAGAACTTAGTGTTTTATGTTGACTGGCATGAAAGCATAAATAGGTAAGTCATGAAAACATCTGCATTGCAGGCATCTGGATCTTGTTAAAAAAAAGGGGGAATGGAAAAAAGATCATTTACTGCACCTGAGAAAAGGACAGGAATGTGCATGTTGCATGGCCAAAACATCACTTGCTCCTGACACTGGTCTGGCAGTGGCAAGCTCTTTCAGCTTGGACAGGGCCATGATCCCCTCTCCTTGGTGCTTTCTTGTCTTCTTGTGGGAAGCTACTGCCGGGGAGTGCTAAAAGGGGAAAGGAGAAGAAGAGTAAGGACCTGTTGTACAACTGTGCCTGGAGTTCACCCAACACAAGCTGAGGAGCTGCTTCTGCTGTTCTTGTTCCCTTTGTGCATGTGATCATGCACAAAGCAGCCTCCACCATTTCTCAGGTAGACTCAGTAAAAGTTTCCTGTGTGATTAATTTCTCCTCCCAGTGACAATAATCAAGTGGAAGTGACTATAAATGCTCAAAGAAAGAGTAACCATTGCTAGGAATATCAAACTGATCAACCATTACCTGGATTCTACAGAAGGAATCAATATGAAATAGGTTTTTTGAGAATCACAGTGATTGTAGTCACTGAACTCTGTAGACATGATAAGTGTTTGGTCATTGTCTGGCATGTGGGAGTTTAAAATGAAGGTCATGTTCAAATCTGATTGGAATTCAGGGAAAGCTGCTTGGCTTATTACCATGACTATAGTGCTGGATTCTATTTACATTAGTAAACAGTTTAAAATACTTGACATTCAATTAAATCTGTGATTGCAAACTGACAGACCAAAGTTCATTGATTTTTCCAACCACATTGAACTAAGTACATGGCCCAGTGTTTCATTTAGGCTGTCTGCTTAACCCTTTCACCTTAATTCAATTACCCAGAATAAAATTAATGTGTAAAATATTAAATAACTCTAAATTTCTAAATTAGAAGGCATTACAAGAATATATTCATCTTGATGGCTTCTGACATACATTTATAACTGTATGATTTACAATTTGCTATGGATCACATTGTTATCCAGATGGCAAAAGTCAGTCAGAAAGAAAAAAAACTATACTCATTCGGTGAATTGATAGATTCGTGGAAAGATTCGTGGAAGGTAAGAGTGAAAAGGACATGAGATTATCTTCTCTGACCCCATCTAGATCCCTGGTCATGAATTTTCCCTTTACTTCAGGGTGAGGACCAGTCTGACAAAAGCACAATTTGTGATTTTTGCTAAAGTGAGTCATGTACAGAGATAGGCCAGCTTGATTTAAGTACATCAAGGAATGAAGACTTAGTCCCTTTTTTAGTCATTTATTCCAGTACTCAATCACTTTCATGCTTAGAATCATGTGCCTTATTTTAAATTTCAGTTTATCTAGATTTAACTTTCAGCCATTAGTTCTTGGTATGCTTTTCTTCACTAGATTAAGCAGTCCCTCACTATTTTCTGTGAAAGTTTCTGAAGACTGTAATCAAGCTACAAGGCAACCTTCTTTTTGACACCGTAAGTATTATCTCTTTAAACTATTTGATTTAAGGCATTTTCTATAGTTTCCAACTTGATTTTGTGTCTCCCTCATACATTTTCTCCATGGTTTTGCCACCATTTAGGAAACAAGCCTGCTGGAACTGAGCATAGAAGCTTAGCATTCATTTAAAATCTCAGAAGTGCCAACTTTTGTATTCACTGTTTCATTGGTTTTGGATCAACCTCTTGACATAGGATTATATAAGAAGTCCATGTTATTATTTTTAATAGTAGACAAGTACTCATGAAATTTAGTGCTATCCAGGATTTAGTCCTTGGTTCCATACTTCATGTTTGTAAATGTTAGTCTGTCTGTTTGGCTGTATTAACTTCAGGTTTTTTTACTATGTCTAGATTAGTAAATGATGGATCATTTTGTGTGCCTGTACTGATTTCATTAGTATTGACTATCTGCTAATCTTCATGACATCTGCAGAATTTACCAGCAATGATTACATTTTCTTCCATATCATCTGTAAAAATGCTAAACATGTTCATTTCTAGTATTAATCTTTATGGGATTCAAAGAGAAAGAACATTATTCAGGAAGGATTCCATATTTGTACCTTCTTTTTGAAAACAGAAAACAGAAATAATTTAGTGGATTTCTAATGTGTTTTTATTCTAATGTGTATTTGTTCTAATGTGTATTTATTATATTATGCACTCGTTTTGTTTTGATCAGAAAGTCATGTAGCATTAGGTGTAATAGTTGTCAACACGTATTTCTTCAGTTTTCTACAAAAACAAGCTTTAATGTTTTTCAGATAAAGATAAGAATCCAAACTAAAGGTACTGTACAAAAAAAACCCTCCAAAATTGAGTTTGAAAATACATTTAGGGGGAAGCAGAACAATTGAAAAGTATTCAAAGTAAATAGCCTCTCAAATATATCTTAGGTGTTTTCAATTTGTTGCTCTGCGGGGAATGATTTGCATTAGTTAAGAATGATTGTTGTGTAAGAGTCTTTATTTTTAACCATCAAGGGAGAATTCATTTTTTTTTTCTTTTCCTGCAAGGTGTGATCCACAGTTTTAGTTACAAAGGTGTCTATTGTTTGTATTATCTGTTGTGTTGTGTTTCTTCTAGCTGGTAATTGAAGAA
The DNA here is from genome assembly GCA_013397155.1 of Irena cyanogastra. Lineage (NCBI taxonomy): Eukaryota > Metazoa > Chordata > Aves > Passeriformes > Irenidae > Irena > Irena cyanogastra. The sequence continues at coordinate 129,076 of VWZV01000386.1, read as the reverse complement.
AGATCCCTGCAACAAGTTCATTAACTGCTGATGAATAAAACAGATTTGAGATGTAGAAGTTTGCTTGCGAATTTGCATTTACAGTTTTATAGTGGGATATGTAAATTTTCAGTTCCTTAGAGAAGCAGTTCTCTGAGCAGATTTCTAGGCTGCAGCACAGGCATGTTAAATGTCAGCATCAGCACTGGCTATCTAAACCCTAAGATAAGATCAATGTAAGGATTCATCAGAAATACTAATTGAACTGTGGCTGTGTAAGACCTTGCAGACAAACAGCATAGAGCCTTCACCTTCCAGGATCTGGCTCACTAATACACAACACCTTGCAGGATTCCAAAAGTCTTAGAGGGAAGAAAGCAGCATTTTTGTCAAAATGTCCTGGTACTATCCTTTCTTCCAGTCTGATTCTTTTTTCCATAAGCAAAAAACATCAAGGTTCAATATCAAGCCAAAACCAGTTCAGGTGTCTTTGTCAGGCTACCTGAGGCATAAAGACTGACTGTTGTTTGCTGACTGTTGTGTTTCTAGAAGTCCCCTCTCCATCTACTTTTTCCATAATTTGCAAGGGCTTGCAAAGTGAGAAGTGATTTCAAACAATCCTGCAGGTACCACAGGGTAGGAATTTGAACATGGTCAGATCCTGGAAAGCAGCTAACAGTGGCTTACTGAGGTGGTGTGAACAGGAGGGAAGGAGACACAAGTGTGTCTTTTCCCTTGTAGGTTGTGATGGTGACCCACAGACCCATTGTGCTCTGTGCTTGACAGCATTCTTGTGATTATTAATCTGAGACTTTTATTTTCACATGAGAGCAGTGAAAAACTTGGGAGGTAAAAGTCACAAAGATGAGATGACATTGAGAAAGTATTTCCAAGAGGATCATTAGTCTTTTGAGAAGCAACTGTGGGTTCTCTCTGTCAACTTTGGTGCAGTTCCAGTTGTGCAAGGCTGATCATAGGAATCACTGGTGTCCTGAAATCGTAGTTGCTTTGTACAGCAGTCTCTTGAATGGTATTTAGCTTGAAGCTGACCAAATAAAAAAGTCTCAAATTATACAAAAATCATAAAACTATATTTTAGAAGTCCAAATTAGGCCAGACTTTGCCACTTTTTCTTGCTGAGCTCATGAATTGTTGTTGTCATTCTTTGTGAATGTCTAGGTGTTGTGGTTTAACCACATTCAGCACCTAGTCACCACACAGCCACTCCCTCTCCCTGACAGCAGTGACAGTTTAATAGGTAAAGCAAAAGCCACATGCACAGGGAAAACAAAAGAAGAAATAAATTCATCACTTAATGCAGGCAGGTGTTCAGCCATTTCCAGGGAAACAAGGCTCCCTCACGTGTAACACTGACAAACACCATCACTCCAAATGTCCTTTCCTTCTTCCTCCAGCTTTACATACTGACCATGACCCCATATCCCCTGCATCAGGTGGGGTCAGCTGTCCCCTCCCAACATGCTGTTCACCTCTAATCGCCTCACTGGTGGGATGAGGTGGGGAACAGAAAAGGTCTTGAGTGTTGGAGCATTGCTCAGCAATAGTGAAAATATTGTTGTATTACCGTAGTGGGTTGGCCCCAGCTGGATTCCAGACACCCACCAAAGCCTCTTTCTTGCTCCCCTCCGGAGCTGGACAGGGGACAGAAAATACAACAAAGGGTTCGTGGGTTGAGATAAGGATCAGGAGAGATCACTCATCAAATAACATCACAGGCAAAACAGACCCAACTTGTGGATATTAAATGAAATTATTACTAAGAAAATCAGCAGGTTAATGAAAAGTAAAATAAATCTTAAAAGCACTTTCCCCCACCCCTCCCTCATTCCCAGCTCTACCTCCTTCCCCAGCAGTGAAGGGAGATGGGAATGGGGGTTATGGTCAGTTCATCACAGGTTGTTTCTGCTGCTGCTAAGGGGGAGGAGTCCTTCCCCTGTTCCAGCTTGGGGTCCCTCCTACAGGAGATAGCTCTCAATGAGCTTCTCCAATGGGAGTCCATCCCACAGGCATCAGTCCTCCCCAGACTGCTGCAGTGCAGGTCACTCTTGCACAGGGTGCAGTCCCTCAGGCACAGCCTCTTCCAGCCTGGGTCTCCCATGGGGTCACAAGTCCCATTGGCAAACCTGCTCCAGTGTGGGCTTCTCTCTCCACAGGTCTGCCGGTCCCTGCCAGGACCCTGCTCCAGCACGAGCCTCCCACAGGGTCACAGGCTCCTCTCAGGCATCCTCCTGCTCCAGTGTGGGTCTCCTCCATGAGCTAAGGTGGATCTCTGCATCCCTGTGGTTCTCCATGGGCTGTGTGGGCACAGCTGCCTCACCATGGGCTGCACCACGGGCTGCAGGGGAATCTCAGCTCTGGTGCCTGGAGCACCTCCTGCCCCTCCTTCTGCACTGACCCTGGTGTATGCAGGGCTGTTCTGTTGCCATTATAATAACAAAAGACACTGACTCAAAGGCTGGTTTTGCAGAATCTCTTCTTTTATACACCGTTCTGATCCAAAAGGACCGGATTGGTCACTTAATCAATACATTCATTTGGTTGGTTGGCTGGTTTAACATTTTAGCACAAAGAAATAGAAAAAAGAGAGAACAGCACCTGCAGGTTTGTTTAGACTGGAAGTTATCATTATTTAGACTCGGATGTTCAGAGTCTCACAAGCAGAATCGGAGAAAGTTGGTTTTCTCACTCTCTGAGCAATATTGTAGGGACCACACTGTTCGTCTTACGTATTTTCACTCTGCTCTTCTCTGGTTGTTATTACAGCTGTGCAATAACATTTTTTTGCCTTCTTAACTATGTTATCACAGAGGTGTTACCATCATTCCTAATTGGCCAGCAGTGGGTCCATTTTGGAGCTGTCTGGCATTGGCTCTGCTGGACATGGAGGAAGCTTCTGGCAGCTGCTCACAGGAGCCACTGCTGCAGCCCCTGCACTTCCAAAACGTGGCCACACAAACCCAATACAATTATCAACCCTGCTTTCAGCACAAAACCAAAGCAGCTCCACAGCAGTTACTGGGAATTAACCCTACCCCAGTCAAAACCACCACTCCAGGATATGCACACCACCTGAAAAACCTACCCAACCAAAGCATTTTACTGACAGTTGTTCTTTGTCTTCTTTGGGTTCAAATCTGAGTCAATGGACCTGAATATTATCTCAGTGCATGGAATGGTGTGCTGGCAATGCATTATGCCCTGCAGCATTCCTCATCCCCTTCCCAATCCAGCAGCCTGAGCCTTTGAACAAGAGTCATTGCAACCGGGCGTGCTGTGCTGTGGGATGCCCTAAGGCGGCAGAAATATCTGCAATCCAGCTCTCAGCTCAAGAGTATTGTGCACCAGGATATTAACTGCAAAACTGGCAATATTGCCTTGGTGCAGAGGCTTCCTCCAGGCACCTACAAGACAGATGGCTTTATCAGTACACAGCCATTCACCTCTGCATTGCAATTGGGAAGAAGTACAAGCAAATTTCCAGCTATCTTTGCTAAGCAATTTTACAGCTGTCTATCTGAAATTAAAGCACCCTCTCTTGGTTGTGCTTTGCATTTTTATAGTGACTAGCAATCTTCTTTGTACAGTGCTACACTTAGCCTTCCACTGGGTTTCTGATGCTCACAAAAATATGTGACACTAAGTTAATGAAGATGAGTGCTTCAGGCTGTAGGGAACAAAGCAAAGGAGAAATCTGTGTAATCTGTATAATTGGACACTTCTACAAAATGTAAAGAACAATCTCTAGGGGGGAAAGGCTTTTGTGTGCAAGTTCATAGGAAGGTATTGATCTGCACCTCATGGAAAGAACCTATACAAAGGGCAGCTTCCCACCCACAGCCCATCAGTCCCATTCCTCCTGAACTGAAATGCACAAGTCTTTGAATAAGTATGATCTGAGGACTGAAGCAGTGGATTTCTCAGTAACTGAGTGTCTGTCCCACTCAAATGAGTGGGAATCCATGAACACATCTCTGAAGTTGGAGTGATTTTCCATCCAACTCAAAACTAGTCAGAGGTAAGTTTGAAGATGAAGCAATCAGGGCATGTGCACCCCTTGGCAATTGTAGTACCTGTGCTCTGGTTTTCAAATAAAGTTGACTCCAGCTTCCCATACATGAGAGGTAAGAGTGAAACATGCTTGAAGAGTAGTACCACCTCACCATCAGGGAAAAGCAGAGGACTGGGATTTCTATAGGATGTGAAATGGGAGGAGTTTGCAGTCAGCTCTGAAGCTAACTTCCAGGTGGGAGAGTCTGCCACTGCAGTTCTTAACTCATGGAGAAGCTCTGCTCTGAAAGCAGTCTCTGTATCCAAACTGGAGAACTCAATGTCTGATAATCAGTTAAAATCTTGTTGACAAGGCTATGATGCAGGAAAGAGGTGAAAAACTCAAAGGATTTTTTTTTACCGTTGTATCTTAGCGCAGTGAATCCACATTCATTTTCTTCTTTGGAGAAGGAATATGGGAAGATGGAAGAAGCCCTTCCTCTAACTGAGTTAGAAGAGAAATATCCCAACAGCTTGTATTTTGACCCTTGATTTGTCTGAGAAGACTATGGAAATTTGGGTAACAACAAGGTAACATGAGAGGGAGAGGACTCCCTCCAGAGGAAGGAGGGAAGCAGGGGAGAGCAGAAGGATACATACAACTTTAAGAGGCCTGTTTGCAGATTCTTCATAAAAAACCTTTTCCTACTTTTCTTTGTACATTGTTTGCCCTTTCCTGTAACTTTTCTAAGTCTGCTTCATCCTTTCAAAGATGAGAGAACAAAAACTGCCCATGTTATTAAAACTGCTGGTTCACCACACATTTGTTAAAGCATTTGTTTTCTAGTCCTTTTCAAATAATTTGATTGGTTTTTTGACCCCCTCACTGGGTATGGAGCAGACATCTTTGTGGTATTGTTTTTTAATTTATGAACAGATCTTATCAGTTGACGTAATTATGTCCACCATTTTGCGATATCCTATGTGGAATTTTATCTGCCATTTTATCTCAAGCTATGCATGATCATAGTGCTTTTCTGCAGCTTTGCACGGTCAGCTTTTGATTTTAATCCGTGCGATAACTGTAATGGAATCAGCAGTCTCTGTTCTCCCATTATTCATCACCTTTTCCAGGTCATTTAAGACTTTGCTGAGCAGCACAGATCCTGGCTAAAAGTCCCAAAGGATTGTGTTGGTGATTTCCTTCCAGTGGGAAAACTGCATTCCTCCTTTTTTTCATATTTTTAAATTGCTTATTCATTTAAATTAGGATCTTCTTAGCTCATGACACTTCCTTTTTAAGGGCTTTCTTTTTCTCCATCTAATTGTAAAAATGCACTGTAATACACCTTGTTTGCTTGTTTGCCAATTCATCAAAAAAAATTGCCAGTAGGCTTGTGGAGTGTGCCTTCATTTTACAGATGCTTAATGGAGTGCTTCCCAATATAATTTTCCATGTGTCTGCTCATTCTCTTCCTTGCAGTGGCTTCTACTGATTTGCTGAACAAGGACGTCATGTTCACTCATCTGTAGTTCCTCAGATCACCCCTGGAATCCTTTGTGAAAATCAGTCATTTCCCACGTTCCCATCCCCTGACACAGACAATTCCCAGGGAGAGGTTACGCACTGAGGCTCACAGTGGTGTTACTTCACCCTTCAGTTGGTTTAGAGCTCTTAGGTGAATTCCATCTGGTCCTAGTGGGCTGTTAGGTTGTGCCTTGGGAAATGTGATCTCTGAAGAGAGAAGTCCAGGCTGAGTCCAGTGGATCATACTTAACTGCAAATGCTCACAGCTCTGACCCTCATTTTGTTTTCCACTCCCAGATAATTTGAATTCTGTTCTAGTAATTTCTGCTTGGCCTCACAGTCAGACATTCACAACATGAGAATAAAAACCACCTAATGAAAAAAATAAATATTATAGAAGCGGTGCCCTTTGATTATTGTATTTGTCATGCTTTATTTCATATTTATTGCATAGATTTTTTTTACCCTCTTTTGAAGTTCATGAAAGAATCTTGCAGTGTTCATCTTGACACTTCACAACATAAGACATGTACCTTTACCAGGATTATGCCTAAAAATAGACTAAAAATAGTGTTAAATAGCCACAACTATGCTGTAAAATGCCATGCCAGAACTAATGTTTAAGGAATCAGAACATTTAAATTGGATGACAGACAGTAAGGAATGGGAACCATGTGTAATCAGCAATGTGAAGGTAATTGCAAGGAACCAAAACAAGGGACCATACCAGAAAACATGCAAGAACAAAAAATTCAGCTAGCAAGGTTCCCACTAAAGCTATGTGATTAATTTAAAGCTTTGAAAGATTTTCTGTCATACTTGGAAAGCTCAAGTAACTTATATCTTCTTATATTTCAGTTTAAAGACTTACAAGGGAATTTACAGATCTTTTGTGGGTTTGGTGGACTATTTCACTAGCCTGTTACATTGGAGACACACAGGGTTCTGCAAAATATATTCAGGATTAATCAAAGCATTTACATTCTCTAAATCAGAAACCATTTTTGGATGTTACAGAGCTAGATATCCATTGCCGCTAAATGTAAGAAAATTTCCTAGGAGACCACTATGGCAGACTTTACAACCTCTGGATGTTTAGACACATTTTCTAATTCAAGAATGGTGAATGTCAGTAAAATTCTACATTTTCATAATAGCTCTACATTCATTTTAACTGTGATCACATATAGAAAAAATTCCAGCCTCTCCAAAAAGATTGTACAGGGTTGTTTAGAAGGTGGAACTTTTGTAGAAGGTGGTGCTTTTGTAGAATTTATTACTCACAGTTTATAAAGCCATGTGGAATATAGTAACTTCGACATTTTGATTGTCTGAAAATTTCGTTTGAAAGGCACAGAGAAGTACCAATGAAATGAGTGGCTGAAGTTGTACTTCTGTTGTAAATCGGTGCTTTAGAATTAGAACCAAAATTATGGTCATGCTTTGAATGTATTTGTGTCTTAGAATGAATCTTTTTCCAGAGTGCTGGTACCCCAGATATCCCCAGTGCAGCTGTAATTTCACACTGTGGCTGTGCTCCAAAACAAATGAAACATGTCCCTAAGTTACAGAAAAGCACAGCATGCTCTGTGTTAGGGTTGTTCACACACACAAAATATGGCAGTTCTTTGTAAGCCATCCAGTCATTCACAGGCATTGAATGAAAGGCACAGCCTCCTATCCTCATTTGCCATACCCAGATACCTGGAATTATGTCAGAAGGCTGCTTCCTAAGCTCTCTCTCACTTGTGTGACCCTCAGGGACTTCACATGTGTGCAACAGGGTTGTGATGTGGGAGATACACAAGGAGAAAGAACCCTGTGCAATAGTTGGTTGCATATGCATCTGCTCATGGGCATGGTTTAATGCATGAGAAAATTTCCCAGCAGCAATACAGCACTTTTGAGAATGATCTGTCCAGCTTTTTGCAAACAGGTTCAAATTCCAAAGACCCTGGGTTGTGTGTGTATGTGCAGTGGGCAGGTTACAATGGTTACACAGGTCGGTATCTATACAGTGTGTATCAAGATGCAGAAGATATCTGGGGTGCTGTAATGAAACGTGGCACGACTTGGAACCCCCTGCAGATGGAATGAGGGATGCCCATGAGGATATGGAGTATGAGAGTCCAGCTTTTAGTTTCATCAGCCACAGAAGCAGCAAAAGACATGACATGAAGAGCTCTCATCACAGATTGCAATAGAATTTCTAATACCAGCTCTCACAGTAAAAAATACCCACTATGGATGGCCAGCCAGGAACACATATTCATCCTGGCATGGGAGCCAGTGTCTGGTGGGTGTCTTGATGTAGATACCCATTTTAGTGGACTTTGGGGAGTACAGCACAATAATAAGAGAACATGCCTTGCTCCTTAACAAGCTTGCCCCTCTTTGCTCCTAAGCAGATGGGAAATTGCAGGCTGTTCACAGGAAAGAGCCTAATGCCTTGTTTCTGTGCAAAATAGCAGCCACTGTATGTCACTCCTTTAGAGCAAGAAATAATCTACTTTCATGGATTAAAAACAGCTAAGTGGTGCACACAGTCAGAGGAGTGAGTGTGGTCTTAAGTAATGACATGCCTTGCGACTTATGAATCCAGATATATCCACAGGGGTGCCATAGGCTTCCCACATCAGATCAGCAGTGTCTTGGTAGCTGAAAAATGGCTTTATGTTAAAGGACAATGCCCACCTTCTTCACAAGCTGTCAGGACTGCACTGTCCTTCAGTGCACTGCCTTGCTTATGGAGTGCGTGCACTGAATCCTGGGACATGGCAGGACAGGGCATTGCACTTGGGAGAAAAAAGGAACTCTGTTACCCACTGTTTCCAGGGTTAACTGGGACTCTGGACCTGTGCTGGAGGTCTGTCCACTGCCTGCCAGATATGAGCCTTCCCAGAGTAACATCTCTAGATGAGTCTGTCCAGCAGTATGCACCCAGATGATGCACCCAGGTCAGCGAGCACAGCTCCCAGGCCAAGTGTTCTAGCTTCTCTCATACCATGTTGTGCTGGTTGACCTCTGAACCCACCACAGAGGCAGCAAGGCTAAAGTTGTTGCTCCAAAAGACATTTGTAATTCTGCTATGCACTTTAAACTGGACCAACTGTCCATAAGTGTGTATTAAGTGAGACAATAGGAAAGTGCCTTTGATACAATGTCTTGCACAGCAGAGGCAGGCAAGCTTCTCCCTGCCCATATCTGCTGGAAGAGTTTTCTGTTGTAGTCCAACCTACAGGTTCTGCAAAATTGTTCTATGCATTAAGATGGACCCTAACATAAGAGTTGCCAGTGGTTGGTGTAAGTGTAGCAGCACCTTTCCAAAAAGTGCTAGCTTCTATTAAGGTCTTCAGACCTTTAAGAAATGCCCATTGTTTCTATTTGTGGGTTTGAGTTGGGTTGTTTTGTGTTTGATTTGTTTATTTCATTTTAGTTTTCAGTTGTGAAAGGAATAAATTCATCTATACTAGTACGCATCTGAGCTAGAGAAGAGGTGACAGCAAGTGTGCTCATCCAACTCATGCATCAGTAGCTGTCAGTTCTGTATGGGAATGACTGTTCTGGGACTTTGTAGATCATCCCCCCAAAGATGCTGTAGTTGCATATCAGGTCAGATAGTAACTGTTTGTGCAAAGCTTTCTATTAAGCCTTCTCATATGTTGGCTTTTCTATGGCCACTTAAAGTTACTGGTGCTGCTTTTCTCTATGCAGACGTCTACTGAGTGAGAGGAGATGAAGCCTGGCTGTTGACCACATCCAGTAGTTGAGGAGTGAGGCAAAAATCAGTGCTCAAGGACATCCTCACTGCTTGTCAGTATCTGAGAGGAAGGGTTTCATGATCTTCCTTTTGTGAGGTTAAACATAGCTTCTTCTTGTAGCATATGCCTTTCATCTGCTTTGGTTATCTTAAAAGCCATTCTTCATAACAGCTTCATTTTGAGTTGTCCTGCTGTAATCAGTGGGGTGAAGTTCATACCGACTCACTGTGCTATTGTCACTTCCTACCCTGATCTGAACATAAAGATTTGAAATAGGTAAATTAGAACGGGAATTTAGAGCAACTAGTTCCAAGGCAGGCATCTGTGTGAGCCTTACCTGGAGCTGGTGAGAGAGATCCAGCTGTGCTTGACAGAACTGGGTTCCAGGGAAGTTCTGGAGCAATACCTTTGTGCTTTTCCAGTGACAGTAATGCTTACCTACCTTTGCTTAGGAAATACTTCCAGATTCCCCCCACTCCCCCCCGTAGTTTCTCACACATACAAATTGCAGCATTTTCTGATAAAATTTGCTTCCATTAAAGAATTTCTCCTTTCTCCATAGCTGTAACGGATTTTTTTTTTCCTATTATTTTGCTATTACATTTTTGTCAGTTTCTATTCTTTTGTCCCTCAATGGTATCAAAGGACTGTGGGCAGGCAGGCTGCAAACCCAGGAGTAACTGCTTGGCAGTGGAGCTGTGGGAAGTGCAGGAGTCAATGCTCAGCAGGAAATAAATGAATAGTTTAAGCTACTTCAATGGTAACTCCGTAAGCCTCAGCAACACAAATCTCTTGCTGCTGTGTATCTGTAACCTTAGATGACTTTGAGGACTGAACTCTGCAGTCTATAGCTCATCTACACAGCATTGCAGTCTTCTTTTATTGATGGCATTTCCTACTTCTGTCATCAATATATTCCAATACATCTCCTTTATTTTGTGCTTTGTGAAGGTACTACTGTGTAACGCAGCAATACAACTAACATTGTTCCTGTTCCCTGCCTCTCTTACCATCTTAAAATTCCTTTACCATCTTCACATCCCTACTTTACACTGTTTTGCTGCAATGCCTACAAAAATTTGGAAACAGTCTGACTGTAAGTGAGCTGAGAACATCACTTTGCATGCCAAGCTGTACGTTCTCTTTGTCTCCCTGTGCAACTTCAGCTGGTGGCAATCATCTGCCTCCCCACAGATTCTGGGCTCTTTGGGGCAGGACTGTCTCTTCCTTCTATAACCTAACAGTCCCAGTCCTGTTGCCCCAACAGAGCTGGCAGTTTAGTTACCTTTGTTTAAGGCAAAATTACTTTTAGCTTAACTCTAATTTTTGAGTAATGCACATAATTATTTGCAAGGCCATTCTCTCAGATCTGATAACTGTTAAAATCAAAAAACCTAGCATTAGTCATACAGCTGTATGTTGAGGAAGATTTGGTGGTTTGTTTTCTTTATATGGTTTGTTTTATTGATTTGCCTGCAGTGACAGCACTTTATGTTTACTCCTATCCTGCACAATGGAGTGTTAGTGGAAGCTGTGGGTAGGTTCAGAATTCTGCCCTGTATTCCTGCAGCCTGGACTCTTTAAGCATGATGAATTTTGGAAGCTACTTCTTTAGTTAAATATCTGGATTGTTTTCAAAATTATTACTGCCAAATGTCATATTGTTCACTAGGTATAGAATGAAAATGGTATACGCTTTATGGGAAATCCTCTTTTTAAATTCTGTCCCTGTATCAGTATAGAGAGCCTTGAGTAAATCAAGCTTAATGGCCCTCAAAGCCAGCAGTCTTGCTTTAAACCAGTTTATTGTTCAGAATTGTGACTGCACGTAGGCAGTGCCCTGCAGTGTTCTGCCTGCAATCTGTACCCATCAGGTGGGAGCAATAACGGTGGGACACCAGCCCCAACCCCCCGAGTGTGTGGTGGGTGACAAGAAAGTGATGCCCCTCAACATGCACATGTGCACCTGCCAGAGGTGCCCTGGGGCTGCCGGGAGCCTCCTCCTGTCTGCAGACGTGCAGCTGCCTTCCCTCGGCATTGAAGGCTGCTCACCCCGCCACCCTCGGGGCAGCACTGTCCCCTCCTTGGTGTCACATGCTTGCTCTCACGTTGTCAGTCTCTCGACCTTGCCCCAGCAAAGCCAGCAGTGGCGGGGTCCCTTAGGAATTGAGTGTGGCAGCAGGAGAATCACCTGCCTTGTCCCCGCTTTTCGCTCTGGTTTTGGGGCCCGGGCTGTGGCAGTCAGTGCACATGGCAGCCCCAGCCAGCACCTCACAGCAATATCAGCATCACCTGCAGGAGCCACCACCAGCAGTTTGAGCAGCTCCCAGAGAGGCTTGTGACCTTTCTGCAGGGGACTTTCTGTGGTGACCTTGCTGCACTGGAGGGGAGACCTGAGGGGGCTGCTGACCTGGGCACCTTCACCACCTCTTCCTGTGGTTTAACTCATGCACCTGAGCTTGCATTACTCTTCCCTCCCTCTGCTGCAGGATGGCTAAAATGTTTTTCAGAAATAGATGTTGAAAAAAAAAGCAAGCTATGAGGGGAAAAGAAAGCAGAGGTAGATGTAGGCAATGGACTCCTGTGTGTATGGGAATCAGGGCCTGCTATCATTCAGAGTCTCAAGTGCCATAGGCCATTGCTACTGCAGATTCCACAAGAGTCTCCAATGGCAAGAACTGATGAGCAGAAGAAAGCAATATATGACCTGAAGAGAAATTTCTGGTGCTAGAGTTGATATAGAGGGAAATGCTGACGTAGCCGCCCTTTTGTCAAGATACAAATAAATATGCCAGGAAGTATGTGGGAAAATGAGCTGATAAATAAGGATCATTATATAGAACACAGGAAACAAGGAAAACTGGGAAGATGAGTCTGGTTTTAAGATAAAACATTTTTAAGGATCTGAAAGAGGATACTTATGATGCAGGAATTATATAACTGTTAGAGCTGGGAAAGACCTCTAAGATCATAGAGTCCAGGTGTCAAGAGAATCAGCTGCCTGTGAAAGAAAACCTAACAAAGTCTGGGGCACATAGGGAAAGTGACGAGCCCACAAATGATTACTGTCTAAGTATCTGAGGCATTTGTCTGAGGGTGGTCAACAGCACAGGCTTCAAAATCTGCCAGAAGAGCAGGGGCCAGAGCCCTACGTGCAGTGCTTTCCCTGCTGCTTGCACTGAGCCAACGTGCGTGATGCTGTCATGAGAGTCCCTGCTCCACACTCTGGAGAGGCAGGGACATGATCACTGGCAGCATGGAAAGCTTTTTGGGGAGTGCCAGTCAAGAAGGGTCTTTTAAGAGTGTGAAAATAATTTATTTCTGTTGGTTGATTCCTGCTGCATTGGGGGAAGCAGCCCTTGATGGTCCCAAAGGCACTGGATTACAGCAAAGGAACTTGTAATTTCATTATTGATTTGTCCTCCCAATGGAAATGGAACACAAGGTGGTGAATATTGACAGCTGAGTTCAAAGTATCCCTTGTCTTTAATATTGGGGAGGATGTCAGCATATCACTTGCATTCTTAGCTGCTTGATGCCTGTTAGAAAGCAGTGCCTCCATCAGGCAGGGCAGGCATCAGTGGATGAATGAAGAGAGCAGTCTGCACAGCACGGAGGATCCATGTGTTTGTGCCAAGAGAGGTCTTTGTGCCTGCTTGTCTGGTCCCTGGCCCAGCAGGGGCACATTCATCTCTTCGTGCTGGCAGTCAGGACTCAAGTCTCAGAGGCTTGGACTTCAAAAGGAATGGAAGCAGTCCCTTGTTTAATCAAGTTCTCCTGAAACAGCCTAGGACAGTTATTCTTTCAGAGTCTTTGGGCATGTAATTCAGATTCTGGTAACATCTGCAATTACAGAAAATATTCTACAATTCAGCTGTGTTGCACGTGGCCAAGAGATCCTTTTTAAAAACAGCTATGTCAGCCAAAGCATATTCTTTCCTTTCCCTTTTATTTTCCACACAAAGGAAGTTGTTTGAAAAGCTCTCCCTTTCTGAATACCGTGTCACTGGAATCTCAGTGCCCTTCTCTGAATGGAAAGAGTTACACACAAAATGGCAGAAATTTTGCAGCTCCTGAAACTCTGATACTCCAGTAAGGAGGTTTTTCTTTGGATGTAGGCAAGGCTGCAAATTTAAGGGAAAATCTCAGTGTTCTGTGTATTTCCAGAAAAAGGCAGACTGCATCATTATCCTTGTTGTTCTCTGGGCAGCAAGCACAGGACCTCTCCTGACTGTTTGGGAAAGCTGGCATGGGGCACAGAGTGAGAAACAAGAAAAAGGCCTTTGACTTTTCATGCTACAGGTTTTTATCCCAAATGCATTTTGGCAGGTACTGATAGGCTTCCTGTTAACTTTAGCCAGCTCCCAATTTTATGTTGATTACTTGCTGTTAATACAGTATTTCCTATAGCTAAGGGATACAGTGTGAAAGGTTTAGGATGGGGTCACTGTGAAGATTGCATATATATAAAAAAAAGAACCAACAGATTGGCAGGTTCCCAGTCTCTTGCTTTTAGTGCCCAGAGAAGTTGTGGAAATATCCAAGGCCACGTGAGATGGGGCTTGGAGCAGTCTGTGGAAGTGAAGGTGTCCCTGCCTGTGGCAGGGGAGTTGGAGCTAGGTGACCTTCAAAGGTCCTTTCCTACCCAAAACATCCGTGATGATTTGATGATGATGATTTAGATTGGTGCTATAGGATGAGTTCAACTCAAGTTATCTTTTTTTTTTCTTTTTTAATGAGACATTGTTCTGTTGGTGCCACAGGGTTGCTGTGCTACAAACATGGTGCAGTGAAAGGAAAATGAGAACTGCCCCCTGTATGCTATGTAAGCCAGAGCCTTGGAATAAAACAGAAGCATTCCTTTATGTAACATTCATTAGGCATCTGCTGAAAGGAAGATGAGGAAGTGGTATCATTGTGGAATGCCTGGAGTGGATTATTTCTCCAAGTAGAATCATGTTCTGCTCTTTTACAGCAGGAATATTTCTCAGAGATCTTTAAGCTGCCATAGCAGAGACTATAGGGGTGCAAGTCAGCACTGCCCTCTGGAACACTTTTCATGAAAACTGTTGTGGGCTCAAATGTGCACAGTAGTGCTCTACTGACTTAAAACACCTGAAGATTCTTACCCTGCATGTTTACAAGTAGGACTGCAACTGGAGTCAAATTCTGCCTTGCTATCTATATGCAAGGTTGCACATATTGAAAATGGAAAAAAAGGGCTTTCTTAGCATGGTCTATCAATGGACACTACTAAAAATTGGAGAAATTAATTTTGTAGATTATATTTTACCACCATTTCTCACATAGTGTGCTGTATGACTGCAGGAATAGAACTGGATTCAAGCACACTACAATCAAAAGAGATCGCAGTTAACAAAAAGTAGTAATATCAGTAAGTATCAGATTAGGTATTTTTAGTTTTAAAGAACTAGCAGTAGAAAAACACACAAGACCATGCATAATGCTGAATAAAAGGGAATGCTATCAGAAAAGAAAGCACTTATTTTTAAATGTGCCTCCAAATAGCCCTGTTATATTAGCACATCCTTTCAACTTGGGTCATGGTTGCACTAAGCTTCCTACCCCGTCAGGTCATCCTGTGGGTATAAATATATGCTTTAAGTTATATAAACACCATCCAATCCTATTTGCATTGCACTCTGCGACACAAAATGCTATAATGACCTCCTTTTCCTATGTCCAGTGCTATCTATAAAGCAGGCTTAGGTCCTTTTCTTATTAAGGAGGTCAGCTCTCTTAATGAGCTTTAGGCATTCCCAGAGAGTTTTCCAATATTGCAAGACATACCTGGCCCCAGGCAGGACAGTTGCAGCCCTGCCAACACCTAAGCAGTGCAGACAGATCCCATGTGACAGGTTATGCAAGGGCAGGGCTTTATATACCCCAGGCCCCGAGCATGGAAAGGGCTCAAGGGCAAAGAGCAGCAGGTGAGCAAGAAATGTCTGCATGCTGTGTTTCTTGGGGTGCTTTTGGCACTGTAGCAAACTCCATTAGGCTTAGTCTTATGTTTCATGAAGAGGCCACCTTGTGAAACATCCTGGGGTTTAGTAATGTTTGTGTCTTCTAGAACTGTAGGGGCTGAAATTCTACGAAGACTCAGAAATCATGGTTATTCCTCTCCGGAGAATGACACCTGGGTATATAAGGTTGCTGCAGGTATGAAATTTCTTTTTCTTTTTATTTTTCTTTTTNTTTTTTTTTTTTTTTTTTTTTTTTTTTTTTTTTTTTTTTTTGCTTTTAATTAATTTTTAAAAGGCATGTAGGTACCTATATACCTGCTCTTGATCAAGTTGATTTTATTTCAAATTATTGTATGACCAACCCAAGGGAACACTGGTTTCTTGTGGGTTAACTTACACAACTCAAAATAGTTAATCCTCTGCTGAAAAGCAAATGAATTGAATTATGACATTTCTTGATAATTGATATCATGCTGGAATACCAAATGCAGAATATTTGGAAGGAGTTAATTCTTCTGCAGTGCTTAAACAGAAACTGCTTCTCCATAATTTTCTCTTGCAATGGCTTTGTGTGTTTGGGGCAGTGGGAAAATGCTAATGGAAAGAAGGATGTGACTCAGCTCACCCATCAGTGAAACACTTCAGCCAGCTTCGTGGCTGTGATAAGGAAACCTCAGTCAGTACTGACCTCTGGAATGTTGGGAAATTAGACTATCAATCATTATATGATGCAAACAAATAAAAGCATGTAAAGAAAACATTTAAAATCAGCTGAATAATTGAGACTAAAGCAGCTATAAATGTATATACAGAAGAATTCCTTATTGTATTCCATATTTTGATATTTACAGAAAATGTCACAACTCTTAGCACTGTGATCTGCATCCAGAATCATACACTGTAGCAGCTGAGGGGATAGTTGAGTGGTTGAGAGGCTGAGCTAAAGATGCTGTGTTTCAGTCTTAGCCATGAATTTCTTTCACACCTCCCTGCATATCTTTTGATATCACCTTACATAGTAATTCTGTTTGAAATTTCTTTTGTCTTTATTTATTTTGCCGCTGAAGTAGCCACAGTCAGACGCATTTATCAAGGTCAGAGCACTAAGCTCTAATTCTTCAAGCTCAATAAAAAACCTAGAATCTGGAAGTGAAAAAGAGGCTCCTTGGAATCTGTTGCTCCTGTCAGTGATGCCATGCTTTTCATCCATGGATTGCAAGGGAACACATTTAAAAAACCAAACAACATTATTTGAGGCCTAATAATTATTTCACTTTCACTTACAGAAACCAAATGCAGCACCAAGAAAGACACATGTTGCATTTTAACTCAAAGTGCCAGTATGTATATGAATTTTTGTTTTCCTCTCTAGGGACTCCATGCAAATGTGTTTCTGCCTCTTGATCAGTGTACCATATGGACTAGGCAAGCAACAGTAACTTAATTTATTTTCTGATTGTTATTCAGATAGTAAATACGTAATTCTTATCTTTACTTTGCTTGGCATTTCCTGCTTTTTCATTAGACTTGACAAAGTGACTGTCAAAACTTGTCTGCTTGGTCTGGTCCTTCCTGTGGAGGTCATAAAGGATGTTAATGAAAGCAAGCTTCTAGGCTTGCTTTCCTGAATTAATATCTAACATTCAAGGGAACATCCTGTGTTAGCAGCAGATCTGTTGGAAGGAAGAGATCTTCATTCTTTACAGAATAAGGAAGTTCTTTCTCCTTTATGCCTAAGCCTCCACACTTGGTTCAGCTCTCCCTCTCAGGTAGCCAGAGGGAACCCCATTAATATCACCAAAATCAATGAGCAGCAACTGAAAGGAAAATTGTATCAGAAATGTGGCCTATCTTTTAAAAAGGGAGATGAGAGAAAAAGGGATGGTTTCCAAAACATGCAATAGATTGTGTGAAACGCTCTTCAGTGGAAAGCAGAATCATACCCTGTTAAATAGCCTGGAGAAGAAAAGAAAATAAGTGCTTTGTAGGTTCCAAAGACCTTCCTTTGTGTTGCACTGAGC
Source organism: Irena cyanogastra (assembly GCA_013397155.1). Taxonomy (NCBI): domain Eukaryota; kingdom Metazoa; phylum Chordata; class Aves; order Passeriformes; family Irenidae; genus Irena; species Irena cyanogastra. Next base: position 111,795 of record VWZV01000386.1, on the reverse strand, counting down.
TGAATCAGCTTGTAACTTGCCCTGTTTCTGCCGTAGACTCAAGCTGCAGCAAAGATCGTTATCAACCCGTCAGACACAGCACTGCAGCGGGCGGCACTGCTCCTGGGAGTGTTCGGCATCAGCATATCCAGCTACAGCACACACCAGCTAACTCAGACAAAAAGATTCCCCTTGACCACTTAGGCTGTGGCAGGATGTGACCCAAGAAGTCCAGGCTTGTGTCAATACTGCTGATGAGTGGCTTTTCTGCCGCTGTTACGGTGTGGAGGTAATGCGACACTTTGCAGCTGTGATTTCTACATGCAAAGTTAAATAGATGGAAGGACGGCAGACTTCTTCAAGAAAGAAAAGAAATAACTGCTATCAGAAGCATCGGATTTCCAATAAGACAAACTTTCTATAAATGTTATGGATTTCTTGTGCTATTCAGTGTATACATAGAGATCTAAAGGTATAAAATACAGTTACGTTCAGAGTAGCTGTAAACAGACCAGTGCGAGTGCTGGGCTCCGGGAGTGTCGCTGTGTTGCAGCTTTTGTAAGTGACTCCAATGCAAAGACTGTTTTTGCAAAGAAGAAGTTAGAAGTAATATATGTCTTATCACAAGGGTTAGAACAAAAGGAATTAATCTCCCATAGACTCTTTGCACTGTACATTTGGGTATTACAGAATTTGTGCACTCTAGCTTTTTCTATTGAATCTTAAACATCTCCTGATGCCTTTGGAGTAGCAATGTTTGTGTATAGTAACACAAGCTGGTAGCCTTCTGTCACAACAGAGATGGCCACAGGCTACACCAGCCATATGGTGCTGGGAAGGGCCTATGGCTCCAGACCAGATAACTTCTCATAGCTGTGCAGAAACTCTCTGTTCTAGAAAATATCAGTAAAAATATTGGGTTGGGTTCCATTGCAGAGTTCAATATCTGGCTGTATTCTTCTGCAAAGTCAACTCATCTCATAATATATATTCTGATTAAAATAGAAATAGAGTTTGACCTTTTCCCCCTACTTCTCCCTTGTTTTCTTCTCATTTGATACAATAGCTTATTCAGGAAAGTTCTCTTACTATTGGTTTGCGCTTTTCCAACTGTTTCTTATGTCTTATGTAAACATGGCTTTGTAGGCTCTTCTGTGCATATGTTAGCATTTAAAATCCTTTGTTCTTGGTTACTAAATACAAATATTATTTTGGGGTCTTTTTCAGTGTTTAAAATTATTTTGTCTGTCAACAGTGTTTAAATTCAACCACTAAGGGGCATCCTACACAGCTGAATATTTTGAACTCTTCAGATTGCTCACTCCAACATGACAAACCACAAATTGAATCAGGCTGAAATTTTTACTTTTATATTTTTATAATTGTTCTTGTCCCTGTTTGCCTTTTTCTCACCCTCTCTAAGAAATGTCTCTCTTCCCTTCACAACTTTTGTTAGAAGATGATGAGAAAATCAGTGTTTACAAGGCTATTTTTTTCAATGTGCCAGGTCAAAAATTACCTCCATCTTATATAGACTTCTGTTTAAATTTTTTTTAAATAATCATATAATGAAACATTCCATCTTCTGCCTTCACCTACAAGAAATGAAACAAAATACTTGAACTCCTTGACAAGAATAAGAATGAGACCTCTGGAAAGCATTCAGTCACAGAGACTGATGTTATATAGTGTGACCCCCACCACCACCCTCAGTATGCCATAATTATGGCTTTTTAACCTATTACAGGATTTTTGGCTCCTGCATTTTTGTTAAGTGATTTCCTGCCCCCATTCAACATGAATGTAAGACCATTAGCTGTTTTCAGGGCCATTACTATGCTAATGCAAGCTCCTTTGTTAGATGAAGACTATGTGCAATAACATCATTTTAACTATCATATACTATGATAAAATAAATGATGACTTGGCCACTGAGATGTTCCCTTTGGAAATGATGCTCATGAGGAACGTGGACTTTTGCATGAGAATTGTTTTGAGTAGTTTTGAAAGCTTTATTTAGTACCAGTGAAAATGACAGGAGGACAACATAGGTACACTAAGTGTGGAGAGATTTTATAAAGGTAGGGGCCCTAGGAGCCCCAGAAACATACAGTGAAGCACCAGAGAGCTGTAATTGAAATTATTTACAAAACAGGCATGTTTCAACTTGCTTCTAATGAATTGGGCCTTGACAGAAAATCACCTTTATGTGAAAAGTTAGGACTGCATCCAGCAGAGGATGTAGGCATTGGTATCCAACCTATCTGTTCCTGTAGGAACCTACACCCAAAATATCAATTTTCTGAAGTGCATCTGCCACCTCATGCCAGGCACAATAGACAGCCATGTGCCCTTCTCTTCCACTGCTGTGGCTCCCTGGAAAACCTTCCAGGTTTCCCCTCAGCCAGGCAATGCTGGGGTGTGTTGAGCACCAAGGCATCAGAACCTTGTGCACGTGGCAACAACATGCCCATCTTCTCATCCTTCCTGTGTCTGGAAGCCCAGCCGTGGACTGGAGGTTGCCCAGAATATGAGTGGAAGCTAAAATCCTGTATCCCTTTTTGTCCTGCTGTTTGTTAGAGCAAACATTCTGGCGGAGGAAGGAAAGGCACCTGCACATCTGCTGCCATGGAGGAGCCTGTGGCACTGCACCTTCCCTCCTCCTGTTCTCCTGAGGGACTGGTGTGGTCCCAGGGGTGCTGACTCCCAAAGGAGGCTGGCTGTATGAACCTGTCCCTGCTCTGCACCCGCTACAAACAGGCAATGGGGACAAGCTAAAACCTTTTCCTCCTAGGTGCCTATTAGCTAAGTTTTATGTTTGCCATGTTTATAGACATCTAACAGAAGCCTGCAGGCTCAGTATGTGGCTGGGCTCCCAAAACCTGAGTAGGATACTGCTCCATGCTGCAATTCCCAAAACTGCCTGTGAATTTTCTCTTCAAAACTCTGAGCACACCAAACTTCAAGCATACGTTTATGTCCTATTGAAGTCAAAGGGGTTTAAGGAACATCCTTACATCCTTTGCCAGACTGAGGTATTTAATCTTTTCCTTGATCTCCACCAAAGAAGCATTTACATTTTAAATATATTTGTACTTTTGTTTATATGGTTTTACTTCAAAAATGTTGGCAATTCATCAACAATTGAATGCTGATGAAAGTCAGGAGCCTGGTGAGATTGGGGAAGTTAATGCTGCATTACCTAGTTTTAAAAAACATCAGCAATGGATTTCTTTTGGCATATAAATTGTTATGTTTGAGGACTTACCCTGCAGGAATTACTTTGTACCTTCCCTAGCTTTTAAAAAGATTTAAATGGAAATACTATTTAAGCTAGTAAATATTAGACCTTCTTTACAAATACACTTTAAAAGCCATTTTGTAAAATTTATTGAATTGGTTTTACTTCTAATATCAGGCAAATGTAGGTTAATATCTCCTGATACTGAACAGTTGTAGCTCAACTAATCCACTTCTAACAGAAGTAACTTTTCTAGTCTGAATTATGTCTTGATATATCAAGTTAATTATTTTATTCTTTGAGGAGGAATCACAGGAGATTTTGTAGCTGTTTGATTTGTATGCCTGAGTCCACCTCCTAAAGGCAAGAGAAATGAAAATATTAAATAACCAGAAACTCAAACATGGTTGTTACTCTTCAAATAGATGTAGCATAGACTGGAGACTTGTTTGTGATAAGGGGCATTGCTAGTGAATATCACAGAGCATTCAAGCTCTTTCAGATATACTCAGTTATCTAAAGCCGGATTTCTGTCTCCTTCCACCAGGAGAGGCAACGAAGGGCAGTCACTCAAGGTAGCACTCATCCACTAGTAAGGGAAGTATAAAATAAAGGGAGTGTCTGACATATTTCACACACCTTCTGGGTATTATGCTTCTGCAAACTGCTGCTCTAGACCATCATTTATCTCTAGAGTTGCAGATTGTGTCTCTCCCAATATGCCACAGACCCAGAAGATGAAGTTGAGTTTGCCTTACCCATCAGTGGGTGCTCCCTTTCTTACGAGGTAGTGGTAATGTCATCATGGGGCTGAGCCTCTAATTCGTGTACCTGACTGAGAACAGAATGCAAACAAGCTGAGAAACCCTTCAGTTTAGACCATGCATTTTTGCTAGTGCCAGATTCATGGAAGTCTGGCTTCAGCTGAGGTTTCAGATGCTGCTGTAGTGGTAATTGACAATTTAATAAATTAATAAATAAAACTGGGGCATTGACACTGTGTAGGAGCTTCCTTCCTGAAACGTTCTGTGTCTGATGGCCTTTTCAATGGCAGGTTGTGCAGTAGGTTTGTCAGTGGAAAAGCTGTATGTTAATGTTCATTCCCTTCCCTGGCTTCATTTGAACGTGGCCCCTGACACTCAACTGAGAAATGGTTTTACCTGTGCAGTGCAATGGCACTTCCCTATGGATATATTAGTGATAAAACAAACAGAAGGAGATATTAATGCTTGTCACATCTTTTCTTACCTTGAATAAAATGCCTTTTCCCCTCTTAGTTATGAGTAGTCAATGACAACACCAAATAACACCCTCAAGCAGTCCTGCCTTTCATATGACTTTGTTGTTATTCTTCTAGAACTATTGCAGTTTAATAAGGAGGCTGAAAGGTAGTTTAATCAAACAGTAGATTAATAAGGTTCCTAAGGCTACATTCACTTCAGCTTTCAACTTCGTGTGTAATCATGAGCTATGAAGTGTCACTGACTTTTAATCAGCGCCCGTGTCTGCAGGGGGTGTGTTTGTAAGCACAAAAAACAGCCCCAAAGGGCCCAGAAAGAGCTATTTCTTCTCCTCCTTAGCATCATTCTTGCAAGTGACCTTTCTAAGAGCATAAAAACCATTAATCCACATATTTTAAAAAGGTTTTAGGAACTTCATGTAATCCACAGCATGTCACTGATGAGGTCCATCCTGCAAGGGGGACACTGGAGTCAGAGTAGTCAAAGGAGGTGTCTGATGCCAAGCAGGATGAGGGCATGAATGAGCTCTTAGTGAGTGTTTCCATGTGTTTCCATTAAGAAACAACAGGTGAGATCCAGCTCAGCTGACATGACCAATGGCAAGTTTGGCCAAATCTGCCCACACCTTAGCTCTCAATACAGAGAGCAGAGATGGGTCCTAGGGAAGCCACTGCCACCTTGGCACCTGGCAGCAGCCCGAAGGTGCTTTGTGATGAGCTGAAGGAATGGGATGGTTTTCTTACATGTCAAAGTACTTAGTGTTTGAGGGTTCTCAATTTTTCTGTAATTTTCCTGACTAGGGGAAGGGACTGTATCTTATTGCTGTTATTTTAACCAGAGTAAGGAAGAAATGCCAAGGCAGAGTTACCCTGCTACTGAGAAAAATTTTTAATCTTTTTTAAAAAAGCAAATGACAAATTGGTTTGTCCATTACTCTCTGTTCTTCAGTAATGGATTACAGGAATTTGGAACTCTTGGCCCAAAAGGAATGGAGGCACGTAAATCCAAAATTGCTGAAAACTTGAACAGAATCATCACTGACTAGGAATAGCTCAAACACCATGTGCCTTCCCTGTCATAGCTGAGCCATAGTTCCTTTTAAAAAGTGAGCTCTGCCTCAAGAGAAAAGGAAGCACATGAGGCTGTACTCTGCTCCACCAGGTGTTACTCAGCTGCACTGTGATAGGTTCCTGAGGAGAGGGAGGGCAGAGGAATGGAATCCAAAACTTTGCTTCACTGTGACCCTCCAATGGCAGAAGAGACCCTTGGCTGCTGCTTTGGGCAACCAGAGTACAGCTGAGCCTTCAGTGAGGGCCCACATCTCTGTCCCAACTGCAGTCTCCTGCTCCCAGAGCTGCTTTGTGGCCCCTCTGAAGCTTGTGGAGCTGTGACTGACCCAGTGTGCCTGTCTGTCTGTCTGTCTGACTGTGCACATAAGGGAGAGAGGGCAGGAGCAGGCTCTTGTGCCCAGATGCAGGTGGTGAACACTGAAGGGTGTGAGGAGTGAAAACCAGCAGTGGTGTTTTGTGCAAATCCCTGGCTCCATCCTGAGTAACTGCAACCTCCCACTGGGCCTCAGCTTTCATCTGCAGCACAGCACTGGTGAAAAGCTCTTTCATCAGGTAGCTCAGAGTCCCCTTTTCCATCACTTTCCAGCTACATCCTGTTCATTAGCCCCAGAGCTCACCTGAGGGATTATTTGTCATGCTTCATCCTCAGCTGAATTCAGCTGTTTATTTGATGGCATAGAATCAAGAGGAGAAACTAACTAAATACTGTGTTTGCCCTGAGAAGGTATCTGCAATGGTTTTTGCCACTTTCCACCTTTTTCCAATTTTCCCGTAACAATTCTGCTGTTGCATGTGTGTCCCAGCATCTTTCTGCTTTTCCTTGCCAAGCAAAAAGGTTCTGAGGCCTCAGCTGACCCCATCTTGCAGAACAGCTTGCAGTGGGGTGAGAGGCATCACTCAGCAAAGAACAAGAGAAGCAGAAGCAGCATCCCTCCCTCCAGGTGAGAGGGGCTGTAAATCTCAACTGCAGGCCACGCAGTGAGCCTGGGACCACACTGAGCCCAGGGTGGCTATAATGAGCCAATGCTCCCACAATCACTGAGCAAACCTGGCAGCTCACTCAGGCTCTGGTAGCTGTGGTTTAGCTCTGCAACTGTCTCAGTTCAGGTTTATGTCAAAGTGACAGGATGATGAATGTAAAGAAACCCACTTTCAGTGGGTCACTAGCAGACTTTTTGGCTGTTTCTTTTAAAATCATACAATTTGAATTCCACTTCATAGTTGTTCTCCCACATTACTTAGTTCCTTGCTGAGCAGTGCACTAAAAAGCCCAGAGTTTGCTGTACAATATCAACACTGGAGCGTGATTCTGCACCTTTATTTCACTGAACTTTAGTCACTACATATTAAATATTCAGCCTGAGTTATTTCCATAGGTTCTATCCATTTTGTTTCTGAGTGAAAAAAAATAACACCTCCAGAAAAAATTCATCCCCTTCAGGAGGTCTCTAGAAGAGTTGTGCCAACATCCCATCAAATGAGTACCTCTCTCTGTACTGACAATGGACTGGACATCTCAGTGTCAGAAAGCTCAAGGCTGTGGAGACAAATCATCCCTATCCCTACAAAAACATTCTGTTCCAATGATAGCAGTTTCCCATTGAAGACAGACACTGAGGCAGACAGTGAATTCATAAGCACAATTTCCAGGCTCCATCTTTAGGAGGAAATCAATGAGCTGCAGGATGCTGTTTCTGGGACTGGGAAAGCAGAGCCTGGGAACTGACCAGCCCCACTGTGGCTCACCTCTCGTATGGAGGCACCTGGAAGCCTCAGAGAGCTGAAGCAGCACTGAGCAGGAGCACACTGGCACTGGAGGGGTGGAAGTACTGGAGCCTGCCAGGTACCAGGGCTGACTAGCATTTATGAAAGGAGCAGTGAAGATGCCATGTCTGAGCATCCTCATGGGAAGTAAAAGGTCACAAAGGGCATTCCATATTTCCTTTGGAGATGAAGCCCTTGGCAACAATGTGCACTGCCATTGAGCAACAGCAGCAGCTGCTGGACAGGAGTTTGGCATGTATCTGCTGACCATCCTCCCTGAAAATGGCAGGATGCCTGCTGCAGAGACAGCAGCTTGCAGGCACCCAGAAAACTGCACATGAAGCCATTCACAACCCCACTAGCTCTTGCCCTCCATCTCCCCATTACAGGAACAGGGACCCTAGTCTGGTCACTCTTGTCCCTTCCAGAACCACCTGTCTTGGTGGGCCTTTCAGGGAAATCATCTGCAATGAGTTCATGAGAGAGGGCTCACTTTCTGCCCCCCTGAAACAAAGGGATGGCCACTGCCTGCAGGCTACAGGCCAGAGGTGGACTGAGGGCCAGGGTGAAGCCTGGTGGCCACCAGAGCCATCTGCTGGCTCTGGGATCTGAGTTGTGGCCAAATCAGGAGGTGTCCATGCTCTGCAGCAATCCCATGGAGGCCACTGAACTGATTAATTTCAATTGGCATACAAAAGCAATTTAACAAGTTTCTTATCTAAGCTAGAAGAGAACAGCAGAAAATTAATCATTTCTGGGTGAGAACTGTTTTCTGCAAACAAAAAAAAACCCCAACAAATCTCAGACAAACAAACAAACAAACAAAAAAGTTCAGCTCAAAACTGTGCAGCTCTCTCTCTGTTTTGAGTCTTATTTAGTTCATCATTATTTTGCTACCTGCTACCTGAGCAACTTGTATATGAACTGACATAACACAAAATATTTAAGGTATTTAAAGTAGGATTGCAATTACTTTAGGTTCTTCCCATTGAGACTGGAGAGAAATAAATGCTACTCAGCTCTTGGGTGAGACAGTCCACCCTCCAGAGGCACACATTTCTTTCCAGTGACTATGGAGGGAGCCTACTGTGTCTGTGCTCCTAATTCAGGCATCTCATTTATGTTTCCATAGCTAGCTAGGATGAATCCAAGCCAAAATCAATCCACTTACGTGTCAAATCTCCCACTGCCAAAGGTCAAACAACTCGCTCTTACAGCAGATGAAATCCATGGCTCTTAACACTTGCTTTTCCCAAGCCATAAAGCCACAGTCAGTCATGAACAGCATCACAGAATGGTTTGGGTGGGAAGGGACCTTCAGAGTTAGAGCTTCACTGTCATCCCTGGTATTTGATTAAAAAGTGAGTTGTGCTGTTCCTCAGTTGCCATGGTTCTTTTAAAGCTGGACTTCCTGTACTCATTGAAGACTAACAGCCCTTTAAATGAAACATTCTTCTGCCAATACCTGTACTAAAGTATTATTTCCCCTAACACAATGTTTAACATAGAATGTTATTACATTCTTTAATCCCAGGGACTGCTGAGAAGTTCTCAATAAATAATAATTTTCATTTCTTTTCAACACAGGCATCTATAAGTAATTGTGCAATATTGCTGAGGCTGAATTATCTGCAGATCTCTGTTGCACTGTAAATAAAGTACTGTGTGTGCTTTGCACTCTCGGATCTGAACTGGTGCCAAGGACTTGAAATCATCCACATCACTGAGAGAGGATGAGAAAAGGAGATGGTATATGGATAACAGGGCTCAAGTTTTACATTAGAGTCCAATTAGGGACTCCAGCAGTTGTTTTAGTTCCTCACCTGCAACAGGCAGGTAACAATATTTCCTTTTTCTCACTTTTCTGCTCTGCCCATGGCAGTAGAGGAGGGGCTGGTGGCTGCCCTTCCCATGCAGGCAGTGTCCCCATGCAGGTGATGTGTTCTCTGGGTGCCAGACTCTGATGGACCACAGCCCTCTCTGTTGCCTGAGGAAATTGCCTTAGGAGTACTTTAGGATCTAGCTGAAGGAGTCTCAGAGTCATTAGTGGTTATAGCTGAAGTTCTTGAAGAATGGGGGAGGTCCCAGAAGACTGAATATAGGGCAAAAATCTTTCAAATGGCAAATCCTAGGATCACCACTCAATGGTACTCAAAAACCACTCAACAGTACTCAAAAATAATCAGAGCTATCTGCAAACCTACAAAAAAATAAGAGGATAAAAAGCAGCAAACGTGTTTATCAGGAATAAATCATGTGCAACCAACCCAGTTGCCTTCTCAGACAACACTGCAAGGTGAGCAAGCATTGTAAGGTAGGTGGCAAATGTCATTCTCACACACAAGCTGGGGGAAAACACTCTTAAATGAACCTCAGTAATTAGATTACAGGCCTTGTTCAAAAACCTACAAAGAATGAAGAGCATTCTTTGAGTGTCTGGGAAAAAATTATAGAATGGACTTCTGCCCACTGCTGTGAACAGGGGCTGCCTGATATTTTTACTAATGACTCATGGTATGTGAGTGGGAATGCATAAAACATCAACCTCGGAAAGTCTCCGGGTGTCAAAAGACAGGAGCAGAATTCAGAATGATCCAAAATCTGCCAAGTGCTCTAAGATCAGCAGTGGGATTCAGGAGGGACAAGCACAAAAACTTGATGCTTTGGCAGAAGCATCAGCTGTGTGAGCACAGGGTGAGGAGCAAGGCAAGAGTGAGGGAGCGAACCACGGCACTAGGCAGCAGCGTCAAACGCTTGCAGGGGTGGGAAACAACCCCGTGGGGATGTCAAGAGAGGGGGTGCAGCCTGGAAGGCAGCCTGCACCCCTGAGCAGGAGTCTTCTTGCTTTGTTCAGCACTGGTGAAGGCACAGCAAAACTGTTGTTTCTCATTCTGGACCACCCTTCAAGGAACATGTGCAGCAAGTGAAGAGAGCTCAGAAGAAACTTACAGAAGCAAGAAGCACAGAAAATGTGATGTGCACAGAAAGAGTGAACAAACTGGTAGCTTGGAAAGGGGAAGACTGACAAATGCCATGGACCTGACCATCTCCCCAGCAGCTCTGACAGTGAACACTGTGCCTGCAGAAGGCACCTCTGCTGACCCACAAAAAGCAGGTGTTCTTTCTTGCTGGCCTTGTAACGCTGTGTCACAGCACTTTGCAAAGCCAAGGCCATGCTTGGCAATGCCTTTGTGGATGCATAATACACACTCTGTGCCACAAAATTATGCTGGAGACAGCTGGTTTGGACAGGAAGCTCAGGGGTGCTCTGTTACCCTGGAACCTGCCAACACTGCAACCAGCACTCAATACTGCAGGATCACCAGAGGGAGCATGCCACCAAACATGCAAGTAGGGATGAGCCATCCCAGAAGCTTTCTGCCCCACAGGTTGGCATCCAGGAACATAGATGTGCATGGCTGCACTGCCAAGTGCTTTCACAGTTGTCTGGAAATGGGTATTTTGTTTTCAGTTGTATTTAGTAAAAGACGTTCCAGCAAAGTTGATCTCTCTCTGTTCTGCCCTCTCTGAGTGGGAGAGGGTCCATAATATTGGGGGGTGGTGGTGGAAAAGAAAGCCTGGCTTATATTTGTAAAGGCACTGAGGCCAAAGTCGTGACTTACTACTTGAGGTGCCTTTCTTCAGGTACCACAAAGCCTGGCCTCATTGAAATGAGCTGTACCCTGCCAGGAGAGTAACTTCTGCTCCCCACAGCACCAAGGGGAAGAAAAGAGACTGCAGAGCAGCCCAGTGGGTCTGCAAGATACTACCTCCAGCTGAGGCAGCTACTCCAAAATATCTGAGCTTCCACTGGCACTTGGGCAGTCCTGATCACTCAGGACCCACCAGCCAGTGGAAACCTCTTCCCAGCACATACATCCTTCAACAGCTGGTGCCTCTGGATGCAGAGCTGGAGGGGAGCAGATAATGCCATTTGTTCATCCCCAAGTAGTCAAGGCACCTGTCTCAGCTGTGTCTCTTGGATGTGGCACCAAACTCATCACCAGGAGCACTGTATCCCCAGCCCTGGATACCTCCCAGCCCCAAGAGGTGTCCCCAGAAGCAGGCCTGGGGATGAGGCAGGTCCCTGCTGCAGGACAGCTGGGTGTAAGAACACCGAGGGAGCAGGAGCAGGAGCAGGAGCATGGCTGTGGATGAACAGCTAGCATGGGAAAGGAGGACAAAAACTTCAAACCACAGACCTCCTAGCACCTGCCCTGCTCTTCCCATGGCTCCCCAACCAAATGTAATTAACCACTGAGAACAGACTGACTGAACTTCAGCATAAATATTGTGTCAAATGTCATCAATCCTCCTTCCCATTATAATTCCTGAGACAGAGCCGTGAACCGTGTCTGTGCTCTGTAGAAAACTGTTTGCAAGTGGCAAACAACCTGCATTATCTGCAGTGCTACACCCTGTCACATACCCAAGCAAGTCTCACCCAGCAGGATTGCTCAGCTTGGCCAGTCTGCCATCACACATGCAGGTGCAGGAGGCAGAGGTCCCATGCCTACACTCACCTCCCCCTGTCCCCAGCATGTGGGTTGCTGGACCCATGACAAGTCTTTAGCTTGGACATCTGGTCTCAGAGGTCACAGCTGCACATCCACACAGCAAGCCCTGCCCTGAGGCACCTCAGGTAGATCTCCATGGTATGAGCCCTGCCTTGCCTGTTGACCAGAAGGTGAAGATGGCCCAGTTTTAGAACAGGAGCCCAGCTTTTGGTACATAGGATATTCATACTTCTGACATTTAACACACCAAGTGGAAGGAGGAAAGCTGTCTCTGATTCATAGAATAGCCACTGTGCCCTGAAACTTCATAAACTGTGCAGCCAGATGTTATTTTTTAGGTAAAAGCATAATAATTTTATGCAAATATCTGTTCTTTTCAGTACTGTTTTTCTTCCCATTCTAGAGTTTCCACTTTTACCACCTTGTTCATCTTGTGCCCCGTTCTGGTGTTTGATTAGAAATACATGTGATTTCTTTTGTTATTCTCATTGTTGCACATGGTCCAATTCAGTAGCCTGATTTATTTATCTGTATCAACTATTCAATATCATGCAACCCAAATAATATTTTATATGCCTAAGGTAAAGTTAATTCGATAGCATAAACCCCAGGTTTCTTTTTAGGAGTGAAACTTTTATTTCATATCCTATTGATCATCAAGAGACAAAATGTTAATGCATGTTTCCTCTGAACTGTTCCTATAGCACCAGTGTGGGGGAAGCATAAAGATGAATATAGAAGAGAAATTATCTTTCTTTCACAAATTTACATGCAAGTAAAAAAAAGGATAAGAATACTTCGTGAAAAGTTTAAATTTTCTGTTTCTCTCCTGTTGAAATATAGCTCTTCTTTTGATCAGCTCTAGAAGAACTCAATGGATTGGGTGAACATCTGACCAAAACTATTTTTGACACCATTTTGAAAATATTGGCCAACTTTTGTAGTGGGACATGGTGAGAGATTTAAGCAGTTGCCATCAGAACTGGCATAATTTTATCTTATCTGCAAAATCCAGTCAATGCCCTTGCCCTGGTGAATGTAATTTCCTCAGTGCAAGCCCTCACCAAAACATCAAGTCAGTATAAATGAGCTCTCTGAGTGAGGACAGCTACTCCGCAGCCAACAGCATATTAGGAAAAAAAAAAAAACAGGTCTGGAGCTCAGCATGTCCTTAGGATCTATTTTGATTCCCTGTACATCATTTTTCCATGTTGCTCCAGTGAGGCTCTTCTGAAAAATGATGTTCATAGTTCATTTTAAGCAATCTCTGGTGCCTCATAACCTTGTTCTTTGAAACACTTCAATCTGAATATCTATCACTGAAAGGTATTTGAGGGCAGATTTCCAGACAGGGTCCTAAACCACCCCTGCAACATGCATGTGTTCACAAATCCACCTGTGCAAATCCCTGCATTTAAAAAACTTGTTTTATTTTTAATGCACAATTATTTTTGCCAAATCAGGAAACTTTCCCAAGGAAAGAACAAGTGAGGATTTGGTCAACTCCTTGCATCTGTGCTTATAAGATAAACGAAGAAGTGGAAGAGAGCAGAGTCCTGCAAATGCAAACAAATCACCTCTTAGCCCCAGCTGCTTATCCTTTTCAGTCCTATGAAAATCGTGGTGTTAGCAAATTTAACCTTTCCTTCTTTTGACAAGGGATGAGGTATATTCTTCTTTGGGAGTCTGCCTGGGCATGACTCCCATATAGCAGCTGAGCACACGACGAGGCTGAGTGGTTTAGACAAATGAATCATCTTTCTATCAATGCCAAAAAACTGCCTCATCTGTGGAACAACTTATGGCGAATAAGGTAATATTTGTCACTTTGAAACAACTCTAAATATCTTTAAAGAAGTCAGAGGCTATCAAATTGATGCAAAAGCTCCTGGTTGAGGCTCCTTCTGGTGTGCTGTGGTCTCCCACTCCAATTCTGCACGTAACACATCCTGCTGGCTAATGTGTCTGGGGAGAGCATATGGAGGGACACGTGGACTTCTGCAGCCCTAGGAAGTGTCAGGGGACAAATGTGAGGGCCAGGCTTTTTGTGCTGCTCCAGTTTGCTTCCTTACAATATACAGTACCTGAAATTGCACCAAGGCTAGAGGAGTGGGGAGCAGCTTTGCAAATCCCATCCATACCCAAGTGCCATAGACCAAAGCCTGCTCCATACAGTGGGTAGTATAGGGGATTTCTGTGGTGGATTTGCACTTGAAGAACTTCTATGTACAAAAGGAGAGGATGTGTGTTGGTTTATTGCTTCACTCTAGGTCTTCATTCCAATTTTGGACATTTGGACTTAGTATATCTAGCTAAGTTCTGATTTAAGTGCATATCATTATGTCACCAATATATTTCTTTAACTGCTTTAATATTTCTAACAGTTCAGGTATCTTCCTCTGCAACGTCCCTCATGGAAGCACTAGTCTTATGAAATTCCTCTATGTTGAAACAACCCATGAACTAAAAAGAGATTAGTTGGGATAACACAAAAAGTCTCAGGTGCTGCAGTGAGACACCATATCCCCAGTAAAGTTTTCCCTACAAGGAGCCTTCTTTTGTCAGAACCTCACTGTGCACCATCCGTAAGAATGAGGGTCCCCTGTAAGACTCTGTGGCACCAACGTGTGCCAAACTCACGTTGTTAAAACACCAGGTGAGAGATGTTTCCTGCTGTAGTATGCCTAGGACTGCTTGCAAATGCTCTGTGTCCTGGGTGCTGCAGCCCCACCATGGGGTTGACCACATGCTCACTTGGGCTGGTCCTGCTGCCAGAGAAGTGTCCTCCTTTCACAGACACCCTACAACATCATTGGGAGGTTTTGGGGTGTGTTCAGGGGGAAGAGCCAGCATGGCACCCACCACCACTCCACAGCTGTAACAACAACCCTCTGAGGTGGTCCCAGAGCAGCACTGTGATCCAAGATCCACCCCCATATAATAAACATATCCTCACACTGTCAGACCTACTGGCAACATATGGATGGGTGGTTATTATAGGAAGGATTCAAGGTAACAAAAACCCATCAGCATGTTATTCTATATACCTAGTGCTATAGTAAGTATATAACTCTATATATGACCCATTAAGAAGGGCTTTTTTTTTACACTTAGGGTTATACCCTTTGGGGTAGGGCAGGGGGATATATGGGAATACACTGTAATTAATCTATAAGCAGATGATAACTCTCTCTTTAGTGGCAGATTGTCAGAGAGAAACACTAAAATGAAGTGTGACTCTATGAGACATCACAATTTGGGGGTGGGGAGTCTGTTAATAAGATCCCTTCAAAGGAATAGCTCACTGACGTCACAGAATACAAAGCAGGAGGCAATGCAGTTTGTGGGATGAACTCTACAAAGCATCTCAAAATATTCCAAACTTAAATAGCTCCAGCAATGCTCTATCAGTTTTGAAAAATTCAAATGTTACTCACACTGATTCAACCCCACTGAATTTGTCAGCACCCTGCAGAGGTACCAGAGGGAATGATTGGACAAGGCAGTCCTTCAGCATCAAAACTGATACAAAAATTTTCATCACTTGCACCTCAGCACTCCACAGGCAGCGGAGAAGGTCTGCTGACCATGATTGTCCTGGTGTTGACCTTATTTGCTTTGGATTAGGGTCTAAATTCAGGCAAATCTGCCATCAAATCAACATTACAAACCTTATAATTTTGTGTTTAACTCTTGTATTCTCTGGACTTTTTCTTATGTTGTTTCTGAATATCAATAGAGTTGTTTCTAGAATATCAATAATGAAAAAATTGGACATGTTATTTAGCACTCCACATTTTATGTGCAATTATTTCCTGATCCTTCTAAGAGTATGAACTTTAGAAATATTTTAAAAGAAAGAAAGAAAGAAAGAAAGAAAGAAAGAAAGAAAGAAAGAAAGAAAGAAAGAAAGAAAAGACTCCTGTGAATTTAAATGAAGAAACTGAAAGTTCTGTCATAAATTCACCTAAAAGCAGTTCTGTGGAACAGCACAGAGGAAAATACACACTCTAAATAAATAAATAAATCATAATAAAAAAAGACCAGGGAGCTCAGATGAATGTTGGTGTGGTTGGAGACTGGGAAATCAATCATTGCTCTTGGATGTCTGTACACATTTCTGCCCGTGCCCAGTTGCCCAAAGCTATTTCTCAAATTCCCATCTGAAATCTCTGCCACTCCTACACCATCCTTTGCATAATAACTATCACTGTCTTTTTTCTAGATAATTCTCAATAATTTCTTCCTGTAAAAGGCAATTGCAGTGATAGGTGCTATCTTGAAAGTCTGAAAGAACACATTTGCACAAGTAATACTTTCCAAGCACTTCAGACAATCAGCTTTTCAGATGTTTGTGTCGAGGCAGCCTCACAGCTCTGAAGGTGATGTGCATCATCTTTATCCCAGGATATAAATCTCACCACTCTCTGGGAAGTCTCCTGCTAGCCAGCATTCTCAGGGAAGGAACCATATTCAGAAAACCTTTACTCAATATTTCATTTTTGTCTGAATTATTTCCTGGGAATTAAACACAATCCATAGAAAGAAAATAATAAACAACTGGGCAAATATGTCAGGCAGGGATGTCCTGCAGCAGTGGGGTAACATTAAAAGAGCTGCTACATAACACTGTCATTGCCACCTCTATATTTAGGTTGAAAATGCCATTTATTGAAAACCAGTACTAAAATGAAGAGATGCAAGAGGTGGATACCACATTGTTAATGCTCTTTCTGAAGTTTTATAAAAAGGCATATTAGGGCACCTCTGTTCTCCTTGTGCCTCCTCTTCAGGAGTCATTCTGCAGTTATTCCAGACAATAACAAAACTGCTTGACACTGCAAGGCACAATCCAAACCTGACAAATCCACTCATGTATTTCAGGTGAGGGGTTTATGTATACGTATAGCATTATGCCTAATAATAACAATACAAACACTGTATATGTACATACAATGCATATAATGCATATACTGTATATTCTATGCATGTTATTATGTAAAATGTATAAAGTATAGTAATATAAAACATAGCAATATATATTTATTATATTACATATATATTATATAGAAATACTATTTATGTTACTTATACAAACTTGCATTGCATATATACTGTAAACTATATACTATAGTATGTCTTTATATATGAATATGTAGCTGTTATTATATAAAGGTATTATTTACATGATAAAATACACACATATATTTATGCTTCATATAATTACTACATAAAATGTGTTTGTGTATTTACCAGATATGATTTTGTGTTTCACATTATCAAGGCACTTACATGATTTATAACCGCGGAATTATTTAACCGCATTTACTGTTGTCGTTACGTTGTTGTCCCTGTGTATTTATGTGTTCCCGCCGAGGCGCAGGCCCCGCGTGTGCTGCAGGCCGGGGTGGCTGCAGGCGGAGGACACGGGACAGCTCCCGGGGCCCCGTGTGCTGCCACATCCCGCCGTGCAGGAGCAGCTCCCGCGCGTCCCTTGTGCCCTGCCGCAGGCCGGGACTGCGTCCCCCGCCGGCAGCGCCGATGCCCGTGGGAAGCCGGTGGGAAGCCCGTGGGAAGCCCGTGGGAAGCCCGTGGGAAGCGAGCCAGCGCCTCTCAGCCGGGGCCGGGCCCGGGTGGCGCAGCCGCACCCGCGGCGGGTCGGCCCACGGCAGCTGGGGCAAAGAGGGCGCGGAAGGGGCTCCGGGCCCTGCTCCTCCTCCGCACTGGGTACTCGCTGCCGCCTCGCTGCCTCCTGCGGGGAGCTCTCCTCCAGCCTCTCCTAGTACACACGTTGATCCCTGCAAGCCCTGGTCTGATCCCGAGAGCCAGGCCCGGCAGGGGCATGGACACAGCTCCTGGCTCCGGGGACAGGCCCGGCAGCACGGCCCTGGCCTTGCTCTGGGCCATCCAGAGCCACAGGCAGCCTCAGCTACATTTTGAGGCAAAAAGCTTGCTTTCTTATTTTTATATATTATTGTGTAAAAAAACAAACAAACAAAAAACCAAAAAACAAGACAAATCTTTATCAATGATTTGCAACGGATTTTGCCAAAGTGTTTTGCTTCAATGTCGTGGTCTTCAAGTGCCCATTGTCATGTTGGGGGAATCTGCATCACCTATGTTTAAGACTTTGGAAATAGTGTTTGACAAGGGACACTCACTATGTTTCATGCTGTTCATCACAGGTTAACTTTTGATTTTGGACATTTACTACCTACTACAAAAAAATAACAATGCAGTTGGCTCAACTTAGGGTCATAAAACCAGTCAGTATTTTTTACATCTGATCAACGTGAAATTAAAAGCCATTCAAGTGCAACTTCCTCGCCAGTTAGTTCACCTTACAGCACTTCCGTGCATCTTACGAATGTAATATGCAATTGCAGAGCTTACAGAGCTTCTTACAGCATGCTTGCTTCACTTTATAGAGCCTTTTCTTCACCTGACAGGACTTTTGCAAAAAGCAGCTGAAGAACTGATGGCATTTTGCAGCTTAATTTTACTCAGGACTTCACGAATAGCACATCCTTCCTCAGGGCATTCTGAGGATAGAGCCAATTGAGCCAGAAAGATTAAATGATAGTGAGCTCAAGTGCTCCAAGGCTAAGGGTTTATGGATTCCCTTCCTGGACATTATCCGTGTTCTACTTATCCAGAACCTCAGGACATCAACAACAGCTCTGACATACAGCTCCTGGAAGATGTATACACATGCACACACATCCCTATATGAACAGATAATTATTTGGAGTTTTATCTATATATCAAACCTCAAAATGTGAGCCTAGTTTCTTGCTAAGATTGTCACCAGAAATGCAAGTGAGATGCCATGTGACGGCGATGTGGAGCTACCAATAAAAACAGAAAAGCAACCCCCTCAAAGTGCCATGAATGTGCCCAACACCCCAGTTGTGCTAGAGCTGCAGCTCTGTGGTGCTTAAAGTAGTTGTAAGACAGCAAGAGTGTTTTATGGGCTATTGTGGCAGAAATGAGAGCACCCTCGGCAGAGCCCACAACAGCAAGGCACAGGCAGGGCTGTCACTTGCGGGGGGAGTCAGTGAACTGCTCCTTTCCGAAGGGAAACAGGAAAAAACAACAGCACACAGAGCTTGGAGAAACTGAAGTCAAAACAGGAAATAGAGTAAGACTTGAGAGGAAGAAATAAAAGAAACTTTCAGGCGCAGCCCAGCAGGGAAGGAAGCTGGGAACCTTTGCTGTCTTGTCTGTCTTTCAGACGGAAAACAATTGCATCACAGAGCCATCTGGATCTATCAGCCATTTCTACATGTATCTGGTAAAAAATTATTTCAAGGTATGACTTTTCTCAAGTTAATGAGTTCATGCAAGAGAACATGCTAACCTGATGCAGCTGCAGAGGTCTTCTAAACAAATACAAATGTAATTATCCTGATTTATTTAGGATAAGATTGTCAGTTGTTTATTTCCTTTGTCCACTCATCTTGGAATACTATTTAAAATTAATTGTTGAATAAGTTATTCCTATTATTTTCTCAGGCGTTTGAGCTTGATGCTGCTGTCAGGATTATGGATCTGTAGGCACAATATCCTCTGAAGTTATTATGTGTTAGCTACAGCCTAGGAACAGATAACCTGAAAAGTTTTACTCCATGGGAAATATGAAACTGTCCAGCTCTCAGCAGAGAGCCAGCAACACATCAGGATCTACCCTGTGTTTGCCATTGGTAAGAGACGTGTATTTGGGCAATTAGTGTTAAGCAGTTGAGTGGAAGTAGCTTGTCAGTCCCTGGGGTGTTGATGTGCTCAGCTACATCAGTGTGATTCAGGCCTAGTTCCCCTGAGGATGCTGGGTGAAATCCATCTCTCAGGAGCACAGTCTGTTCTGAAGAGAAGCACTTGTATCTTGCTGCCTTAAAGCATCCTGCTGTGTTTGCCTTGAGCTGAAGTATTCAGGCAAGCCTTGCTGCTGCCAGGATGTGAACTGGGAGCTGCTTCAGTGCTGTCCTTGTTTCCAGCAAGCAGGCAAGAGGAGGGATGTACATTACCTGCGTGAGGGGTCCCTTTCCTTGACTTCTGCAGTGAAGAAGGAAAAAGTGATTTAGTGCAGGAGTGACCATTACAAATTCTTATATTACAGATTACAGAAGGACTGTACAAATGGTTTCCAAATACACCCCTCTCTTCCTTGTGCTACCGCATGAGGCTCTACTGCCATTGCTCTCCCAGCCTCCTCTATGCTTTTTTTTTTCTTCTGGCACAGTGGTGTGAACGGCTGCATTCCAATTAAATACCTGAACTCCTGCATTTGGGATTAGATCAAATAGTACTTTAAATTAATTCCTGCTTAAGCCTTCCTGTGTGGCCCAGTGGTTTGGCCTGCACTCTGCTATTTAGTTGTTGTACTCCATAAAGAAGCATCACACTGGAGGATAATTTCAGAAAATATCTGCAACTATAGGCCTACACAGACTCCAAGAAAATTCTAAGATCACAACATAACACAGGATATTTGGCACATGAAACCTTCCACTGAGTGGCCAAGGCTGAAATTCTCTTCTAGTTGAAGCACTAAGTCACAATTCCCACCTTGTAATAGATGTCTTTTTGGGTAAAATTCCTGTAGGAGTGCTTCCCTGAGCCAGAACTGTGCTGTCTACTGGAAGACCATCAGATCCAGATGAACACTTTGGCTCTCCTCCCACAGCACAGTTCCTTGAAAGTGCAGGAGTGATCTAATCTTATCTAATCTTACCAATCACATTAGATCAATTGAATCTAATCACAGGTTAGGTTAGACACCTGGAAGAGCTGTGTTAAGCACGTCACCTCATTTGACAAGGAGTTACAGAGATCAGATGGGCTGCATTGTCCTGATAGCTCACATGCCTTTGGGGAAAATGTCAGTGAAAAGCTGCAGGCTTCAGCTACTGCTCCCGCATGATGGGAAAGCTGCTGTAAAACATCCTTTGCTGGGACCACTTTTTGAACAAAATGGTCAACATTGCAAATGCCCGTGAATAAACTGGATATTTCCTGCTGTAATAGATATGCTGAACCTGTGAAATATTGGTTTGAGGATGGAGGGCTTAGGGGAACACTGAAATTGTCTGTCAGTCAGGCTGTCATTGCTGTTGACGGGTGGTAATGAGAAAACAGGCTATATGTTTCTGTCTGCAAAGTGATGGTTTTTTGAACTAGTATCAGGAGACTATGAATAGGCTTTGCCTTCCTTGACTGTAGAGTAGACTAAAGATATTTTTATTTGAATATGTATCAATTCTTTTTGTTACGGAATTCCCTATAGCAACATGGACTGCCTTGCACTCTAGTGTGATATGTAGCAAATTAAACTTGTTGCTCAGGGCTCAAGAACTCAGAATAGATGATCCAGTCCTTCTGAGACCCATTTCTGACAGCTGGAAGTCATTTAGGAGTGCCCACTCATTTAAAAATTTGTGATTGTGGTATGAACTGGTAAGGGCAGAGAAATGCCTAATGATTGCAGGGAACTGACAAAATGCATACGTTCCTTTTGTGTGTGTAATTGAATACACAGCAGAGCACATGTAGGTGCAGCCTGGCCAACAGGTGTGTGCTCATTTGCTTGGGAGCCCTGCAGTCTATCTGACTGGTTTGGTTTGATTCCTACAGATGCTGACTGAAGAGAGGTCAGCTCTAGGCTAGAAAATCAAGTTTCTACAGGTGAATGCCACCCAAAACCAGTTCATAGAGGGGCCCACTCACAGGAGTATAGGATGTAATTTGAGGTAAGATCTACCTGTGACCTGCATGCTGTCCAGGTAAAAGTAGGATCATCTTCCCTGTGGTGCTCAGCACTCTCTGAAGATACAGTGTATTATGCAGAGGCACAAAAATACTGTGAGTTTGTCATGAGTAGCAGATGGGGGAAAAAAAGTAGTTTAGATTAAAAGCTGCAAAAATAGTCAGCTTTTCTGAACCCCATCTTTCTTGGAGTGAAAGGAAAAGAATCTCCATTTCTAATCACAGAAAGGAAATGTCACGTAGTGAAGTTCCTTCTTCCATATATTATGAGTGTACCTCCATAAAAGCTCCCAGGCCATAGGAGGGGCCGTAAAGAGCTCTTCTGAACTCCTATTCCTTATGCTAATGTATTTTTATAATTTTTAATGCTTTGATATTTATTTTTCTTCAAACTACAATGTCTGGTTTTGGGCAGGTTTTTTGTGACTAACTTTACGCATTCTCTTTTTCTCTTTTTGGAGAAATTGTTTCTGTTCACTGGAGTGCTGGCTACGGTATTCAACAATTAATAACTGTGGGATAACATGTTCCTTGGGTATATACTCATACAATTTTTGATTCTTTTCACTTGCAGAAAAACTACTCACTTGAGGCTTGTACTACTGTTTTCTTTTTTCCTGACACCAGGAACAGAGACATAAGTTAACGCTGAGATTTTCTCTATAGATCTTACCTCTCCCATTGCAGCAGATTGTTTACATTTCATTGTCAGCAGAGCATTATGAATGCAAGGAATAATCTGCTAAGCTGATTAGGGATCTGGGGTTTAGCAGAGCAATAAACATGTGAAAGCAACTTGTAAACTTTTGTAGCTTCACTGCCGAGCTCTCCCCTTTACTACTTGTATTAATTAGAATGTGTGTAAATCAAATAAATATAAATGTCAGCAACAGCAGTAGTTAGAAGAAATGTAAATGTGCTTCTCTTCCTTTCTGTGCTGTATTTTCTCCTTCTGATTTTGCTACAAAGGGGCAGTAAAATGCAGGACCACATTATTTCTTTCCCCTTCGTTGAAAGGAGCAGTGCAAAGAAGCAGAAAGTTTTAAACAGGAATGAGAATGATAGAGGAAATAGAGCAGAAATTGGGAAAAAGAAGGGAGGAAAAATAATTAGATTTGGGAGTATGAAAAAGCCTCTGTGTGCCAATAGTTGTTCCAGGGATTACTGTATGATTTACTGCATATTTACCACAAAGGTTTTTAAGATTTTAAATGGATGAAAGAAGCCAAGACTTGGATATCATTCCTTCTGGTGACAAGATAGGATTTGGGCAGATGGTTCTTCATTTGTCCTTCAGGTGATGGGGAGTGCTCCTGTCTCTTGCAGCTGGTAAAGTCCTACACATCCGTTCCCATTAACTTCTACATGACTAGTGCATGGCCAGTCCCTCACAGGTGTTGGCAGGATATGTGGTAAGACAGTGAAATCATCCTATTTTCAAGTTGTCTCATCCCATTTTCTAATGAAAGCTTTTGGTATGAACTATGGTTTCATTTCAACAAGCAAGACATAAAAATCTCTTGTAGTGGCCACAGATTCTTCACGCTGCATCTCTCAGCAAAAGAAGAGTTGAAGAGTTTCTGCTGGACACATGATGAGAAGTCTGTGCCTTGGCCTGGGCTGCACTGGGGGCTGTGTCACTGCTGCCAGGCTTTGGCAGTGCTACAGGCACTTTCAGCACAACTCACGGTTTGGATAACAAAGTTTTCCAATTTCAAATTAATGGGCAACTTTGAAATACCCAAGTAGAGCCTCAAATGCATCAGATCAGATTCATGTTTTCATTCTTTTCATCGCAAGAATTTGCCTTGTGTGCGGTGATCTGTGCTCCCTACTCCATAGAAGAAAATTATGACAGTCAGCTATTTCTTGGATATGACTATGTTTATTGGCAAATAATGTTCTCCTAAGCACGAAAATCATACAGAGCCAATTTCCCTTTTCGTATTTCAGCGCTGGTGTTCAGCTAGCATGCTGTCCAAAAAGTGGTTTTCTGGTTTTCTTTCTGACTTACAAACATGACTTTTCCTGTCTGCATGGCTTTCTGCTGAAATTCTGCCTGTTCTATAAGTCGTACACACATATAAACCCTGAATTAATTAATTCCCAGTGTTAGTGTTTATAGTCAGTCTAGTCCTTGGCAGTCACTACCATTGCTTTAGGTCTGGCTGAGCAGTGGGACACTTAATTGTTTGCTCATTTAGTCCGAAGAGTGAGCAGCCAGCGTAACCATAAAACCCAGAGAGAATTTTATGTGACCAGATTGAAAAACAAAGATGTATTTGCTGGATTTCACCCAACCTCCTGCAAAACAATGCTTCAGCAGTGCATGAAGAGGAGAATTGCCATCTTCACAGGGTAAGGGGGAGGCTCGATGAGTCTCGGGTGGAGAACACAGATTTCCTGCCCCACCTGGGGGCTGACATTGTCCCAGCTCTACTACTGCTGCTGCTTGCTCCCACCACCATGTATTCCTGCCAAGGCAACCGTGTAATTAAAAAAATAAAATGTTTAAAACACTATTTAAAGTTCTTATTTTTTTAAAAAATTGGATAATCTTCTGTGTGGAAGTAGTCCAGTGAGCAGTCATACCTGAGGAACACAGCCAGGCTGGGGGCACTGGGTGGCTTAGGCTTGGGTGATGGGCATGGGAACACATTAAGCCAAGCATTGCCACCTGCAGTGAAACTGGCACGCGAAACTTAAGCAGAGCAAAAACCTGGATCTTATTTCCCTTATCAGTTTTATGCCTCAGGTTGCCCATCCCTATATTTCCAAGGACCACCTTAAGACATTGTTAAACATTATGAAAGGCTTTGAGGTTCCTGAAAAGAAGACAATACCATGTATAACAAAGTAGTTTGTTTACTTCTAATACTTCAGGTTATACATCAATAAGACTGTTTCTGCTACTGCAGTCACTCTGTGAAAGTACTATATAAGTGCTCCCTCTAAATAAATGATTAGATGGAGTATAATTTGCATAATTACTTAAATCTATAATTTAGCATTTTCAATGCCCATTAACTTATAATTCGTAACAGCAATTTATTGCTCTGTACCCATCCAGTATTTCTCTCTCTGCTACAAATAGCAGTGGCCTATTTTTGGCCAGCCCTAGTAAAGAAATTAATAGACTGACTTTGTGGTTATTTATTACTTGTTGGCCTTCTACCAGTAACTGTGAGAGTCCCAACAGCCTGACATCTGTCTTTTGATAGGTGCAGATCTTGCCTTTTTCATCTTGAGCTCAGATTCAGCAAAAGCTCAGCCTTCCCATTGTTGCTCTATGCTATCATTTTACAACAGACATAAGTGTTCGTAGAGCTGCTAACATCACATGCTGTAAGAGCATCAGTTTGGGAGCCAGTGGTGTCTCCCCGTGAGGGCAGTGGAGAGAAAGTCTCTTCTAGAAAGTGCTTCAGACCACCTCAGCTCAGGTCTTCATCTCACTTGTCCTTCAAGAGACTGCTGACTGTGGAGCAAGGGTAGCTGCCCGAGTTCACAGCACCAATGCCTTCCCTTCCATGTTTTTTGACACCTGGAATCATAGAATTATTAAGGTTGGGAAAGGTCTCTAAGGTCATTAAGTCCAACCACTAACCTTACACTGCCAAGCCCACCACAAAAACACGTCCCTAAGCACTGTATCTACATATTTTTTGAACACTTCCAGGGATGGTGACTCCACTACTTCCCTGGGAAGCCTGTTCTAATGTTCAACTACCCTTTCAGTGAAGGAATTTCTCCTAATATCCAATCTAAACCTGTTTTGTTACTAGAAAAGATGTTAAATTGATAGAGGTTGTTATGGTAATATATACAACAAAAAACTGGTTAGCTCCTTCAGTCCAGCAGCATTTCTGTTCCAGTTGGCATCTCACTGTGGAGCTGCGTGAGGCAGACATGGTAAACAAAGGCTACAAAGGGCCTCCTGGGTAGTGTCCTTCAGGCACAGGAGTGCAGAGCTGACTGCATCTGCTTTGCTCTGCCTGTAGACTGCTAGAGAAATTCAGTACATTGTTCCCAAGTGTGGGGACAAGAGCCGTTCCATGTGGTTTAAACTGGTTGCATCCATGCTGCCTTGCTGGTGAGACTGGATTTGAGACAACATCTACCTGCTGCCTGAGTTTCTCCACCTGACAACATCTACCTGTTGGATCACACCAGGGTGGCATTTCTCTTCCTTGCCATTTTTTAATTGTCTCTGAATCATCTTTAGTTAAGTTTAAGACAATGAGTAACTCAGTGATGCAACAGAAACTACACCTCAGAATTCAACTCTTCAGGCACCATAAGTAAAGCGTGATATCTTTGATTGATCTATTGTCAAAATAACTTCAGTTTAAAGCAGTATTTAATTTCAAAGGGATTTCATTTATTTCTCAGGACTGTGGCATATGGTTTTCTCTTAATATGGTTAGGAAAAAAAAAACAGGTGGTGGAACACTCAGTGCTCCCCTCCATGTGGAAATGCACTGGAAGAGGCCTTCCCCAATAACTGTATCTGATGCAGAAATTAGAGCTGTGACTATTATTCCAGAAGAATTTTTTTAATACCTATTTTCTATGCAGCCACCCAGTTTCTGAATTAGCTCTGGATAAGGATTAGAGTCAGACCAAAAAAAGCATTCCTACTCTGAAATAGGAGCATCCAGAGAAGATGTACGCCCAAATAATGTTCTGGAATAGTTATTTCAGAAAATTTCAAAACACTGAGGAGCCCTGAGGGCAGGCAGTCTGAGGTCTTCCAGCAGCACCAGGGTGGCCAAGTTTCGGACTGCTGTGAAATCTTGGGTGGAGCAGGGAAAGCTGCCACTACCAGCTCTTTGTGGAGCTCCTGGAGAAGTTTGGTATGCAGGGTTTCTTGCAGAGAAACAGATCTGGTCCCTGAACACACACCCCCAGCTCACAAATGTGAGTACACATGATGCCAAACAGGCCTATGTCCAGCAGTCCTGCCAGGATATTTTAGTTTGACCTCTTCTCTCTCTTTTGTGTTTTGGCAGACCTGCAGTTATTTTTACAGTTAGCCCAAATACATACTGAAAATATTGAAAATATGTATTTCAGTTTCTGCTTCACATTTGCCCTGCAATGTCTTACACATAAAGAACTCTTCTATATCCTTTTTTGAAGGCCAAAATTCAGTTTGAGTACTTCTCACTATTCAAAAAAGACTGAAATAAAACTTTCATGTGAAACAATTTTTCTTACACTGAAGAGTGAGATAATTTTTTGAGTTTTATTTACCATGTAATGAATGTGTAAATGAGACTATAAAATATGTGCATATTCTTTTCCCTAGTTTCTTTTATGGAAATACGATTTCTCCCCTCTATTGCATTGCAACCTATTTACACATACAGTCGTAGTCTTCCTTTTTGCTAGTGACTCAGCAGCCATGCCAGTGTTCTAACTGTTCCTATTATTTTCTTATTATTGCAGACAGATGTCAGCAAATAGGTATATATGTAAGTAACTTTATGTTCCTCATAGCAATGAAAGAAACACAAAGTGTGTTTGCATAACCCAAAACAAAAAAAAAGCTTATTGTTTATAGTAGGCTGACCCTGGGAGGATGCCAGGCACCCACCAAATCCATTCTCCCTTCTGCTGCTGAAAAGGAGAGAGAAAAATGTATCAAAGAGTTCATGGGTTGATTTCAGGACACAGAGAAATCACTCACAGGCAGAACAGACTTGAACAGGGGATTTTAATTGAATTTAGTACTAAAAAAATCAGAGCAGGATAATGAGAAGTAAAATAAGATCTTAACACCTTCTCCCCACTCCTCGTTTCCAGCTCTACCTCCTTCTCCAGCAGTGAAGGGAGATGGGAATGGGGGTTATGGTCAGTTCATCACAGGTTGTTTCTGCTGCTGCTGAGGGAGAGGAGTCCTTCCCCTGTTCCAGCTTGGGGTCCCTCCTACAGGAGATAGCTCTCAATGAGCTTCTCTAATGTGAGTCCATCTCACAGGCATCAGTCCTCCCCAGACTGCTGCAGTGCAGGTCACTCTTGCACAGGGTGCAGTCCCTCAGGCACAGCCTCTTCCAGCCTGGGTCTCCCATGGGGTCACAAGTCTCATTGGCAAACTTGTTCCAATGTGGGCTTCTCCCTCCACAGGTCTGCAGGTCCCTGCCAGGACCCTGCTCCAGCACAAGCCTCCCACAGGGTCACAGGCTCCTCTCAGGCATCCACCTGCTCCAGTGTGGGTCTCCTCCATGAGCTAAGGTGGATCTCTGCATCCCTGTGGTTCTCCATGGGCTGCAGGGGCACAGCTGCCTCACCATGGGCTGCACCACGGGCTGCAGGGGAATCTCAGCTCTGGTGCCTGGAGCACCTCCTGCCCCTCCTGACCCTGGTGTCTGCAGGGCTGTTCCTCTCATTTTCTCACCCTGCTCTGCTCTGGCTGCAATTACAACTATGACCATGACTTTTCCCTTCTCAACTGTGTAACCCCATAAGAGTTACCATTTCTCATTGGCTCAGCACATCCATCCTGGAGCTGTCTGGCATTGCTTCTGCTGGACATGGGGGAAGCTTCTGTTAGCTGCTCCCAGAAGCCACCCCTATAGCCCTTCTGCTACCAAAACCTGGCCATGCAAACCACAGAAATTTTTTTTAAATTTGTTTTTTGATCTACATAAAATCTACAAAGTACTTCTATACCTCCACTGAAACTTCTACTAGCTTCATGCAAAGAAGTAACCTGTCTTGTTGGTTTGTGTCATCAAACTTACTCACTTTGGAAGTTTCAATCCTCTCTTGGCATATGTTCAAAGACACCAGAATGGAAGTTGGCTGGCACTGCAAGAGAATGGATGTCCTGTTCCTGTCCTGCTCCATATTGGGTGTTGGAACACCCAATATGGAGCAGCAGAAATGCCAAGGTGACCGAAGCTACTGTTGTTTCTCAATTACCTAAAATATGGCTAAATCTGAACCTAGAAAACACTGCTCTGGTAATATTGGCTAGGAGTGCTGTTTTGATGACTTAATACAGTTATATTAACAAATTATATTGACAAAAAACATAATACTTTTTGACCACCTTTTTGTAGTTTGGGAAATTATGATAAGGTCTACCAACAAATCCTCCCAAAATGGAAAGGCTAAGCCCAAGGGGATCTGACAGGACACGGAGGAAATATTGTATTGGTGTTTGGGATAATTTGCTGATCCCCTTGGCTTGGCTTGCTGTGGTATTTTAACCTACAACAAATGCATATAATTTCCTCATTGAGTAGGCAGGAAATGAATGTATTATGTATTATTACTGCTGTTAATTCAGTCTGTAAATGGAGGTACAGTGGGCTCACTTAGGTGGTGTCATCCTCTTCCATCATCAGCTATCAGGTACTAGATAAAGTGGTAAGCACTTCAGTGGCTCTTTTGTTCTCCATAGACTATTAAGCCTTGAAGGGAAGGACCAAACGTCAGACATACCTGTGAAACAGAAGAGTATTTTCTGTTTATTGGTATATAAATCCCAGGGAGTGTCTGTTCTGATGTTTGCACTAGCTGGATGCCTCCCGTATACATGATTTTCTGAAAGCAAATTTGATCACCTCTGCCTGACCCAGCATGGATGTGTGCCCAAGCCAAGGTGGTCCCAGCTGTGGTTACAGGGTGGTATGGGGTCTCTTGAGGGCAGAAAATCCTTCCCCATGCATCATTAGTCACTGAGCACCCTCACTCAGCCATACCTGGGCAAGGCAAACAGACCTCATGTAATGCCCACTCCATGCCCTGGGGCTAAAGGTACCCTTTAAACTACTTGGCAGGAAGGCAGATGGAGTCACCTGCTCTGCTCTGCTTCCAGCAGTGCTCCACAGCCCCTAGTAGTGCTTTGCTTTACGTTCAATCACTTACAACTGTGCAAAAGGGCAGAAAGCCTCCACAAGTATGTAGAAGGGAGTAAAAGGTTACTCCCACACTGCATTTCTTTCCACAAGCTACAATATTTAGAGTGTGATGAGTCTGCTGACTGCAGCTCAACATTTTTACATTGGCAGTCAGTATTTCTGCCAGTGTTGCCTACAGTTGATCCAAAAGAATGAGACTCAGGGAGTTATTTCTCCACATAGAAAAAAAACGTAGTTTTACTACTGTTTACTGAAAGCTGTCCCATAGATCTTCCAAGGTATAGAAAAGGCTAACTGCTACTAATAAAGGATTTGGGTGCTTCAGATATCCAGAGGTTTCAGACAGCATCTTCAGAACTGAATATCTGGGATTACTTGAATCCACAGTTAAGAATTAGGCCACTTCCTTCCTGGCACTGAGGAACAGAAGTCTTCCCAGCACTCTTTTAAGGTGGTGACATCTGGAATTGTTCAGCAGCTTTTAATTCCATCCCCTTAGGTGTCTAAACATGGATTTAAAAAAAATAGTATAGTATCTACCTCTGATCACATTTTCTTCCTTCCTTAAATGTGCTAAACAGTCCTTCCTCATGCTCACATTTATGGATAAGCCTGGCAAGTTTTCAGAAGAAATGCAGAATTTGATTGAAGTGGGTCACTGTTGTTACTTTCATTGTGTCAGGTCCCTAATACAAAGCTCAGGGTAATAGTAACAATACTTCATAGTTTGTGCCTGTTACTCAGAAATCTCAAAAAGCATTTATGAAACATTTAGCCAAGTTCAGAATGTAACACATCTATTCATATATGGCAGGCTTCTGCTAGGTAAGTAGTATACCAGTTTTGCAAGTGCATGAACTGAGGTTTGGTAAGAGTCACATAACAAAACCAAAATTTAAACCGGAGATAAATTACTGCAGTAATAAATAAATGAACACTTTATATTTTGTTTTAGTCATCTGAAATTTTCAATCTCTGATGTTTGTTTATTTGATTTGCTTTCTTCCCAGGACTAAGGCAAGCATTCTTCTAGGTTTGATTAGATTTAGATCTCTCTCTTGTTCCAGCTTTGTAAGGAAGCAAAGTGAGGTGCTTTGTAATACTGAGGATCTGATTGCACTGCTTTTCTCCAGCCTTGGTTTCAATTGCCCATTTTTTTCAGCTTCTTTTTAACTCTTCTCACTTGTCTTGCACTTGTGCTGTGCCTCTGGAAGGCTGTGTCTCCCTGTGCTACCAGGTGCATCCATGCTAGGGAGTACCATGTGGGGAATTCTCCTGTGCTGTGCTGTGACTGCAAAATTGGAATGCTTACAGACTGCAGAATTAGGGTGCTTTCTGTGGAAACTGAAGTGCAGGGAAGGAGTGTCTGGTGCACAGCTCTGCAAGGAGCAGCTCAGGTCCGCTACAAAATCTTGGAGATCAAGAGCTCTGCTTTGCAGACCTAGACCTGCAGAGCTTAAAAAAACCAGATTCCCTATCCTAGCATTTACAAGGATGAAAAACCAGCCAAACAAGTAAACAAATAAAAAGACTAATGAAGTAGCTTGTATCACCAGAAAAAAAGTATTTTTACTAATTGAGTGATTCTACAGAAAAAATACATACAAAAGAATGGCTCATCCATGTGGGGGTTTTTTAATGAGTTGTGTTTTTTTCCCTGTATAATCCTGCGCCATTCCATACACAGATTGACATTTAAGGAAAAATGGGGCCACACAAAGCTCTAGGATCTACAATTTTAACATTTCCACCTTGCTCTGTTACACTGCACTTGGATATAACAAAATATTTAGTTCACTGAGTAAAGCTGGCCATTTTGGATATCACATTTCATACCATACACAGTGATTTTGGATGGAATATAAAATTTAACTTTTCACTTTTTTTGCTTACTACAGGTCATGTCATGCCCTTAGTAACATATTTCTTTTGTTTTACTGTGTCATAGGTTAAATTCTTATCAGCCACAATCTTTTCAGCAATGCCAGTTCAATAAGAGCTCACTAAGCTTCAATTCAGTTTTCATCCACAGCGTAATATCTTCAAGCCACCATTTGCAAACCTCACTGAAGGACTCAAATGCTGTGTTGCAGCAGCCTGGTAACACGAGCATAGGCACTGGCAGTGCTAAGTCATGAGCTTTAGATTTCTGTACAATAGCTTACAATGAAATGTCTTACGAGACAAGGCTGAGGGAGTCAGCAAGGAAGTTTTGAATACCTGTGTTTTTCTGTGATGAAGAATATCTTCATGCTGTTACAAACTGCATTTTTCAGGCACTGTAAATCGTTCTTCCATATCAAAGTTAAAAAACTGCACTTAGCAGACAAATATTACTGTAAGACAGCACAAAACTATTTTCTTTGAATATTTCTGCATTTTATAACATTGCTTACTCATAGATATCTTGGTTATTCACAGATGGGAGATATAAAATACCAGATAACAAAAAAGGTGATAGTAATAAGCATGACAAATTTCTTACAGATTAATT
The DNA here is from genome assembly GCA_013397155.1 of Irena cyanogastra. Taxonomy (NCBI): domain Eukaryota; kingdom Metazoa; phylum Chordata; class Aves; order Passeriformes; family Irenidae; genus Irena; species Irena cyanogastra. Next base: position 79,859 of record VWZV01000386.1, on the reverse strand, counting down.
TAAACTTAATAGCATGCAGATTTATAGCACAATATCACACTAACAGTAATTTTGACAATTGCACAAAAAAATTAATAAATGTTCCATTAAATAGAATATGCCACTTCTTTTCTTTTTTGCTGGACAATAGTTTTGTTCATTCTGTGGTTGAAATTACAGATCACTGCAGTCATAGATCTCCTTCATTATCCTGCTGTTGCAAAGCTGGGTTTGGAAGTGAAACTGAATTGTCTTTCCCTGGTACTGCCACTGGTGCTAGAGGTGGTACTAATGCTGTTAACCACTGCACTGGACTACCCTGCCATGTGTCCCTTTTTCAAGGTAAGCAAATTCACTGGCAAAGTCACTGGTTTTTACCAGTTGAGCTGGTAAGAATGACTGCTTACTCTGCAATCAAGATATTTTCTGTTGCTGACCTAACTTTGTGAGCATTGTCTGCCTGCAGAGAAAAGCCAGTATACCTGAGAAGATGTAGTTCTACAGGAACAGTGACAAACTCCTCCATACAAAAACATGGGCTGTGGAACTACAAGAAACCCATATTCAATTAGGCTATTCTGGATTTCTGGAGGGCAATTTATTATAATCTGCATCTTCCTAGTAAGCATACCCAGGAATTACCCGTGGGAAGTGCAGGTGCCCCACCAATATGGGTGGATAAGGAGTAGTCACCATCTAAGTCACCCTCCAGCTGTGTTTGTACAATTTAGACAAGGTGCTTCTCATTTAAGATTATGCAACATTATTAACTTCTGCTTTCAGAAAGCCATTAAAAACCCCCATAAACAAACTCAAAAACTCAAATCTCTTTTGGGCATGAGGTTTCTGTAAGCTGTTCCCTGACTCATATGCATCAAAACACCTGCTTGGGATAGTACTGAAAGGAAAAAAAAAAAAACCCTCGATTTTAATGATGTTATATTAATGTTTCCACAGACCCTCAGGAGAAATGCCAATGGCTTTTTTCATAGAAGGGGATCAGCACTAGGATGGGTATTTTTATTGAGTAACTCGATTGATTCTTATGCTAGTGTAATTCACAACTTTACTCAGGCATTTCCCTGCAGGCTCATTTAATGGAGAAAATCTGCATATATGTATGACCTGCAGAATTTATTTGGACTTTTATGTAATTAGGTTAAGAAATTTCTCTTTTTTTGCCTAGTTGTTGCTACACTTATTGTCAGAGATATTGTAATGTCCAAGTCTTTAAAAATTACATAGTGAAATTATGCTTCCAGATCTCTAAAGAACACAAAGACCAAGTAATTACAGAAAAATATGTAACATTTTATACATTCAAGTTCCTGCCACCTAAAAAATTCTCATTCCCTCTTGCAGTGATGGTAAAGAGGCACATGATCTCTGCTAGGCAGAAACCAGATGTTTATAGAAGCATCATGAAAGGAATTCCTCATTTTTGTGGGCTCAGGTCTTACCTGTTGTGGAAATCTTCTCAGTAGCATGCTGAATACTTGTAAGATGGGCACACTGGTCTCTGAAAAAACTGGGAATTGACGTGCGAGTCTCTGTGCCTAGTCACCCGTCAGAGGACATCACCCTTATTGCATCTGTGCAGACTGAAAAGACTTACTGAGGGCCAGGCAACCAAAAGCTCTTTGAAGGAGACTAGCAAAAATGTGATTGTTTTCTTCTTAATGCTGGGCTGATGAGGGGATAAACGCCAGCTTCCCATCTCCCAGCAACCAGGCACTGTGACACCCAGGGATGCTGCAGAGCAGGGAACTTGCAGACCCTGTACTTAGGGAGCTTGTGATTTAGTTTAAACTGTGATGAAAGCAGTCTTTCTTGGATTGCAAACCAGGATTTGGCAGAACACCAGCTACCCAGATCCCAGCACAGGTTAATGGGATGTGCTGCCTTCCCTCTGAAATTACCTCACTGATGGGTTTTCATCAGTGTACACAAGAAAGATGTGGTGCAATATTACATCAAGATGCCAAGCCTTTCTTTGGAAAGAACACTAAAGAAGATCATTAAAATTTATCATGTAAAAATAGATTAATCTGGTGACTTAGCTGAGTTATCATGTCCCATCTGAAACAGTTCAATACTTGCCTTTGAAGGCATTGGCAAACTGATAAACTACAGGCTCCTATGCTACTGAACTCATCCAGAAACCTTGCATAGGACGGCTAAGCCGATGTTATTTGCTCTGAAATTCAAAGGAAATTTAACTTACTAGGTAGTTCTTAAGCAAAATGCAGGATGACTGACTTTGTACGCACACATAGTGGCTGCTTACCTTCAAGATCAACGTTGAGGTTAATGGGGAATTGCCAAATCAAAGATGAAGTTTTAAAAAGAGATTTGCAGAAGCAGAATGATGAGATTACAGCACTATACAACAGCACAACACACAGAATACAATACACAGCAGGCAATGCTATTTCTGAATCTGAACATTTCCCCTCATAGGAAATATAAGTTCATTTGTTTTGATGTCAATCTTCACCTTTCCCGAAGCATATGAATTTCTTGGTTCCAAGTAACTGATGTTTTTTTCTTTTTGTTGTTTGCAATAAATATAAATTCTTGACCAAATGGACAACTATATAGTAAACTATCATGGTATTAAAAGCAAAAGTATTTATATAAAGTATGTGTTGAGTCTACTGAAGTCAGGAGGAAGATACAGTGGAATTTCAAAGAAGCTGGTGATTTTACAGTATAACTGTAATAGGTGAACATGCAAACTCATCAAACGTGGATGAAATAAAGGCAGAGAAAGCTATGGAGAAAAAATTAAGTTACATTATCTAAATAAAAGCTATAGAAATTTAAGTTACAAAATTCTTATGAAAAATAAGTACTGGTATGCAAATATATCTACAGAAGATAAACTCTTCTAATTGAGGCCTTTCCTAAAATCTCTGAATTCTCTAAATAAAAGTAAGCTTCTTAAATCATAAGCAAATTCTCAGCCAGTATAAATCTCTCCAGCTTTAGCTTAAACTGAATTCCTATATTGGCATAAGCCCCTTGTGGCTAAAGCAAGCTTAATATTCCCTTACTGCCAAGCGTAAGGGACATAGTCTCTGTTACCTGGCCTGCACTAAGCATAACACACAAAAAGCAATGTAAGCTTTCAGAAAGTAACTCTCACCTGTATTTGCTTTACAGTAGACCTTTCTATTAAGTAAAACTGAGCATGTTCTTAGTGAACTCTTGGGTAAAAAATTATTTAGATCTAAAATTTTAGGTGCTGTAAAAAAGGTGAAATTTAGATTATGGTAGATTTACGTCTCACTGGAGATAGGTGAAAGAAATTGTAAAGTAGCAAGCTGCCAGTTTCTTTGGGGATCCACACTGACTTTACATGCTACTGCCTTAAGAACAGCAAAAAGCAGCAACTAATTGGTGAAAACTTGATGATTTTGGAAGCACTTTCGTTTTTAGTTCTGGTTTTGGAATAGCCAAATGCTGAGAAAGCTATTGTCATTGAAGCTGAGATTAGAGACAAGGAAACCTTAATGATTCCATGATTTTATGAAAACTGAAAAGACTCAGCCATACAAACTGTTTTCAAAATTTCTGTAAACAGGTTTTCTAAATTTGAATCATCTACACAATTGGATATATAGTATCAAAACAGATTTTAACACCCTGCTCCAAAATCCACTAGATTTTTTTTGCCCTTAATTTCAAATAATTGTTCAGGAACATTTTAGATAAGTCTCTGTCAGAAGAAATGGGGCTAGCCCAGGGTCTCCTTTCAGGTTAGGTACTGCTATGATCAAAAGGAAAAAGAGATGAAAAAAAAATCACTCTTTTAACTAGGTTTTGAACCAACTGAAGTGAATCTTTCTCGTGTGAAATTTAACTGGATAACAAAATCTCTTTTTAATACTGATCTCAAAGGCATAAGAGAGAAGCCAAGAACTAATCTGATAAAATACATCTTTAGATTACATTGGTATTTCTACACTGCACATACGCAGGTTTTTCCTCTCCCTTCTGTATGAAGTCATTTTGAATTAAAATATATCTCTGATAAAGTCAGGGAAAACTTTATCAATTACATCAATGAGGTCAAGGCTTCCACTTGGTCTAAGCATAGAAAGAAAAACACAGCTCCATCTTTCATCATTAGCCTGTGCATGGGAACTTTTTTTTTCATGCTAAATAAAATTAAAAGGAATGGCAAATACTCTAGGAAAATTTAGGCAAATACCACTGACTCCTTCATACTTTATTAAAAAACTAATTAATAATCAAAACTGAGTGATAACTTCTGTAGAAATATTTATAGCTCTCTTCCTGGCTCTCATTATCCAGGACTACAGCAGTCTCCCATATTAGCATGTCACACCAGCCTTGATTATGTGGAAACATTCAGGAAAATGATCTGAACCACCTACAGGTGTGACTTGGAAGCGTATTAGTAAAACTGCCTTTAATCCTGTGTGGACATGGCTTCAGAATTAAAGCACTTTTAATTTAGTTTTGCATATATCAGAAGCAAAGTAAACAAACTGAAATCAAGGTGAAATCAACAATAAAACTATATATGTAAGGAGTAAATATAATTTAACCCACATTTTAAAGGCTTCAAAAGTACAATAAGCAAAATTCTTAATTGCAAAATGTTTTGTTCTGAATAAGACATTCATGTGCAGTTTTTTCTGAGATGACAATACCTTGCATTTAAATTATTTTAAATTTTCCACTTCCATGAATAACAAGTTTTTTTTCTACAGAATTCTGTGGAAAATATATGGTCACAATTTCATGAGCCATAACTCTAACTCCATCTGTTAGGCATTTGGGACAGTTTTGTTGCTTAGCTAGTATTTATACTTTTTCCAATGCCATTCAATAGTTTAATTTTTCTCAGTGCCTTTGATTGCATTATCCACAGTGTGCTTCTATACTATATATAATTGAATATTTCCTTACAATAGAAACCAAGTACATTTCTCAGATTCTGGACTCCACTGGCATTCTCATAGTCACAGATTATAGATTGCCAAATGGTTAAAAGGGCAGAGATGATGTGTTGGTATCATATACTAACAATAACACTTGAGATGCTTAATGGGCTGTTTGGACTTGACCTTTATCCTTTGCCAGCAAGAGAAAGTTAAATTACTGTAAATTCCATCATCCCCTGAAGGTCTATGCTTGAGAAAAGCACACCTGAGTGCTAGGCACCCTGGCTGTGGGCGAAGATGGGTGGAAACTAAGGGGCTGCTCAGATGGGTACAGGGCTGTCCTGTGGTGACATGCAAGGGGACTTTTTGCAGTGGATGGCACTGTTCCACCAATAGGAATATGACCAGGTAACTCACATAATGTTTCCCATCATGCTATTAACATTCCTAACTTCTCCTGCATAAAAGCAAAGTTTTCTGTGTGGTTTTCTTTCTCATTACATTTAAAAAAGAAAAAAAGAAAAGTGAATACATTTCATGGAGAAAAGTTGAATCCGTAGTGAAAAGTCATGGAATGGATGTCCATCAGTCTTTTTAAAACCAAAGATGCTGATATAGTCTCCAGAACAGGAAGCTGATGCTGGCAGAACATGCTGCACTGGACTTAACTCCATGCCTTGTTTCTTTTCTTAAACATCCTTGTCAGAGGCAGGATGCTGGGGCAAATGGACTTTTGGCCTGATTCAGCCATACTGAAACAAATATCCCTTTACTGTTCCAGAAGGATGTTTGTCTTTTAGCAATATTGCTTCTCATTCCCTGGTTTGCATCTCTTCTGTATTCCTCACAAACATGGCTATTGCTACAGCTGCATGATAAACAGCCTTACACCTTCCCTCCTCTACAGCATGAGGATACTCACACTTTTTCTCTGCAAACAGAAGCATGGTATTTAGGTGTCTTCACAAATTATGTAAGGCAATGACTGCCTGCCTGTGATTTGTGCTAGTAATGGAGAAAATGAAAAGTCTTTCTCAGATGTGAAGTTTTCATATTACATTGATCAATGCAAAGAAATAGAAAACAAAACCACAAAGGAACGATTGCTTTCAGGGAGCAGGGCATTGTGGAATTGTAAAATTGTTAAGAAATATAAAAATGAGGCAACATCTATGTTCCTATTCTTCTGTAGGCTTGTTAAAAGCTTCTGTGGCTTTGGGAAGGTTGTATCACTCAGATGAGAATATTTTGAGATTTTGATCACTTAAAAAAATGTATTTGTAGATACACAATCTGTGACTACTTTGTGACAGTTCTGCAACAGTGCTTGTTAGTGTAGATGTGGAATTGGCAAAGAAAGTGGGCTAGTGGATAAACAGCAAGAACATAAAGTCAGGATGTTTCTGCTTGTTTAGTAAAAGATCTGACAGTGATTTCTAGAAAAAATCTGTGTATTTTGGCTTCAAGCATACATAGTGCTTTATTATTAATCATGATTTGTTGTTTTATTCCAGTAATAGCAAACTTTGAAAAAGAGGCAAAAAAAAGGTAAGCTGGAGTTTTCAGCTATGAAGATGGGTTTTTTTGACAAATATGTTGTCAGGATTAATTCACTAATATGTAAGTGAGTACTTTCAGATCGTTGCACTGAAGTCACACTACAAAAGAAGTATGTAATTTGTTTTCTCACATCTGAAGCCCATTATTAGTACAACAAATAAAGAACATTTTAAATGTCAGGAAAGAATAGAAATTACAAATAAACAAAATTCTGTCTTAAATCATACATGACATATAAAAAAGCAGGCTTGCTCACTGCAGAACAGTATTTCATTTTTGCCTAGATTAAAGAGTATTTCTTCTTCCAACACATTTTCATTAATGATCACTTGAGGTGTTTGTAACACAATGGGCAGTAAGCACAAGACCTATTCATCAGTCTCCTTCTGGATACAGCCTAAGTGGCCTTTCATGCCACCATGAGACACAAACTCAATGAGGGTATCCTGCCAACTGCATCATCTGCTTCCAGTCCCTCATCTTCTCATGGTGGGCAGCAACCATGGCTTCCCTGGACACATTCCAGGAGTGACTGATATTGCTGGGGGCTACCCTCCTCCAGTGCCCATCAATCTACTTTTGAGTCTGACACACTCACACATTTTCCTTTTAATCTTTTTTTATCTTCTGGAATCTCTTCTCGTTCTCAAATTTCCTTTTTTCCTCCACCCCCTTCTGCTCAAAGGGCTTGAAGAGTTGGTTATGGTTGGGCTAGCACCTGGCTCTAAAAGGGAGAAAGACAGCTAACATGGTTAAACAGGACTTAATTAAAAAAATTTTGCTCCTTTCTGCAGGGTCTAGTGAGAGCCTATGTGCTCACTGCATCACTGAGAAATACTTGAGGAATAATTGGTCCCAGGAGAGTCATATGCTGGTGCCTTGAGATTCTCCCTTCACACTGAGTAGTTTCCTTTGTTATCTTCCCACTGCTGATGTTAACCAGCAGAATAAGCACTGAACTGGAATGTTTCTGCCATATTTTTCTTTGCTAATCTCTTTTTGCTGTCCATCTTTTTGGAGTCTTTTTTTTTTTGTGACTAATGGCCTCACAATGCTCTGAGCAAGAAGAGAACTTGGAGGTGAGCCTTACACTCTTCAGTGTCCTTGTGCTGTAAATTTGGATCAAAACTACAGATAAGAATTGGATCTCCAAAGAAAACTGAGGCAGACTCCTGCAGTCCAGAGATGTCACTCAGGGTCAGAGCTGCTGCTCTGGTAGATAGCTGTGTGGGGGAGAAACAGTCCCCCTTTCCCTCCCAGCACACCTTGGTTTCCTCAGATAATTGTGGAACTACAAAACAAAAGCCCCACCTGGAAATCTTTGCCTGTTTGGAGTGCTGGTATATCCATGAAAATATCTCAGGCTGTGATCGCCTGTTCACCAGGCAGAGAAGGCCTGAATCTGCAATCAAAGTTTTACTGTTGACTTAAATAAAATTCTGGGTAAGTTTCATTAGGTATAACTCTCTGCAAAACAGATCACTGAGTAATCTAGAAGATTTTTGATGCATCTTTGATGACATTTACTCTTCTTGAGTGAGTCTGGCCAAACTTATGAGAGTATTCTCATGAGTTGAACCACGTACTCTGTGGCTTAAATATTCAAAGGTTAATCTCCCAATTGTTCATTTCCATTAGATTTTGGTAACTGAAAGTTTTAACTGCACTAGATTTCTTGAAAAACAGTTTGTGATCAACATAATATAAAATACAGCATACCTCAAAGAATAGAAAATTTCACACACTTTGGATTATGACATTTGTTTCCTGCAGACAATGAAATCTTAGTACTTGAAATCTTCTGAGTGCACTTCTATCCAGTGTACACATTGCAGAGAACAGCACTGTTTCAGGTCATTTTATTTAACTTTTCTTTGTCTAGGAAAAATTTTTGAAAATATTTATAAAAAAGAAAAGAGATGTAAGATCAGAGAGGTTAGGTAGTGGTGTGATTTATGTAATATTCTATTTCCCATAGAGGTCACTGCCAATTTGATGTACATTACACAAAGAAATCCTGCTGTGGAAAATAATGGAATATATTTTCATTTTATTAAAATGTAGCTTGTGAAAATTAGCATAACACTTGAACTCTGAGCCTAATCTTATTAGCTTTTTTGGGCTTACTTGTGCTACCTGATGCTCTTGTTATACTCCTGAAGTTCCTATTTCTTGAATACATCTTCAATGACATTCTTCAGAAATGAATTTGCACTGTGTCCAATTACACTGTTGAAAAACATCTATTTCCTTTGTCAGTTATAAATGCATTATCTTTTGTCTAAATGGATGCTTCCTTGTTTATATCTGATGAGAAGAAGCAATTCTATTAGTTCTATCCACCTTTCCAGTCTTTTTCTGTGTACATTTATTCCATTTCCTCATATTTATTTCTGGTTTAAAGCACAGTGTTCATCTATCTTCATAACAGTATTTTTCCATGTCTAAGTGTCTTTGTCATCAGTTCTGGCCTTCTTCTATTTTTGCTATGTCATCCCTGGGGACATAAAATCTCTATAATAAATCATAATGACAAAGTATAAATTAATTTAGCATGCATTTGCATGCAATAATCTGCTTCCTCTAGGACTCTTGGTATTTCTTGAACTGACTTACAGTTGATTCAACCAGGTGTCAATTTTTAAAATAAGTCTATTTTCCAAAAGTATTTTGCTTTCCTCTCTTACACATTTTCTTTGGACAAAGATCTACATTGACTGACTTACATGCCAAACCACAAACAGCTTTACTATACATGTCAGTATTTCAAATCAAAGTGGGTTGTTATCAATAAGAATGGAGTTTGGCTAGAGACAGAATATTTCCTTTCCTTTGTAGGGTTGGACCTCACCTTTCGACTAGTAAGCCTTGAGAGTTTAGAAAGGAATGTTAGACCATTTTGGAGTGTCCTCTGGCTCCTACAGCAGCTATATTTATGTTTTGTTTTAAATGAGAATTATACTAAAACCCCGAAAGAGTAGAATGCAACCTTTTTCAAATTGTCTAGAACAGCTTTTATGTAATAAATGTGACTTACACACCTAGGTATATGTAAATGAAATGTAAGTATTGCATTTGAATGAGCTTGGACTTTGTGATGACTTGCAGAACTCAGGTACTGTAGTCATCCAGAAATCGTATTCCTAAAAATTGCATATTGTATCACATGATACATATTTTCTCATACATATCACATATGGTTTAGCTTGAAGTTGGCTAGGGAACTGCTAGGAAGCACGAGGGAAAACACGCAGAAGTTTTGCCTTGAACTCTGGTATTACTAGTTGCTGAACTTTGCTCCCTTTCTGTAGTTCAAAAGATATAGATAGCCCTGTGAACTTTTGTGAACTTTGATACAGTTGCAGGTAGATGTCCACAGTACACTCCAGAAAGCCAAGATGAAAAAGGCAAAACAACAGAGTGTTGCTCTCCACAAGTTAGAAAGGGAGAATAACCAGGAGATGACACCTAGGCATTCAAACTCTCATGAGATAAATTCCAGACTGGAACTCTGGCACCATCAGTGTCCAGAAGGTGAAAAACACATGGGGGTAGGAATCCAGGAGTGAATATACAGATACTCCAGTGCCTATGCTGTGTTCTGGCACAGTGCAATAAAGACAGTTTTTACTATGAAATGGCTAACAATGGGCCTCTGCAGGGGGAGAGGGATGTCTCCCTAAAGCTTGTGGTGTGTGCCTAACACTGCTGGGAAGTGGAGAATCTCATCTTGCTGGTGTGGTCTCCAACAGCCTGGCTAAGGTCTGAGTACCAAGTGCAGCTGAGAAGGTTGGCAGTGGTGGCAGCAGTAGTGGATGTGCCATCGCTAGCACAACACGGGTTTGTTTTTGCATCTTGCTTGGAATAGCAGCACTGCAGCTGTGTTCAGGCAGCCATTAGCAAGGCTGGCAAAGGTCCTGCAGCCTGGAGTCACTGAAGTATGCTAAAGCCACTAAGTGTCATGGAGTTACTTGGTATGATACAGGGGAACACCTCCTTACTGCTCTTCACTTTTCTCATTTTTGCTCGCTGTCTCCTGAGAGCCTGGTTTAGGCCAGCAAAAGAACTCCATCCTTTTCTCTCCTGGGTCAGAGCCTGGAGTAAAAGAGGAAAGGAGAAACATATTTTTCAGCAGCATAATGTTTTGCCAGGTCATGAAGTGGCTGCTAAAACCATGTTGTCTGGCTTTGCTTTTGAAATAGCTCAGTACTCCTTGGGAGTCAGAGACAAAGGCTGCATTTTCTTTTACTTCTCTCACTTTTTTTCCCCAGCTCTGTGCTCCTTTACAGGATCAGAGTTCAGAAGAGGAATCAATTTTTTCTCATAATGATATTTATATAAAGATGTTCATGGCATTTTAAACACCATGCACAAAGATTCTAAAACAGGATTTCACAGCTTTCCCCTGAAACTAGGGACACATAGAAATATAGTTTCTTAGAGGAAGAAACTTTGTATTTAAGTGGTTTGTATTCTTTTTCATCCCAGGCAGATCCAGTTTGCAGATGTCAGCTTCTTACTCTGGAAAAACAAATTTGATTAGTTGTATATAATTAATTTCAAAAGGAAATAATAAATTTGTGAGCCCAAATCTGTAGAACAAACCAGCAGAAAATCATATTCTTCTCAGAAGAATATGAGATAGCACTCAGCCATGCCCTGGGGTCTTGAAGATAAATAGAAAATGTGAACTGAAATTCTCACCTCTCTAAAGTCAACTGGATGATTTTCAGTGACCAAAGTAAAGCCAAGTTTTCACACTGAAGTTCAAGACCTTAGGAGAAAAACTAAGGGGGAAAAAAAAGGTAAAATTAATAAAAAAATAAAGACCAAAGGCATGTAGTTAATTTTGTGTGCATTGAGAATGCTCTGTGAATTTCTTAGTGAGACCAAAACTGAGCAGAATCATAAGTATTTCCATGATTTAAGCCTAATGGTAGAGTTGGTGTTTCAGGCAGCCATAAGTAAAATAGCATAAGGAAGGCATTGGATTAAAATAGTAGGGTCACGTGGTAACAACTTACTTGATTTTTTCAAGTCTAAATACAGAATTCAAATCAAATAAAATGGCTGTTTTCTACTTAAGAGTTACGCAAACATGTGTCGATATAACTTAGAAATACTTTTGTTTATAAATTTGAAGGAGTGAGAGGTTAAAGAACTAGTTATATATTGACTTGGACTTCTAGAGGAAATCCATGCTAAACCTGATCTGTCTTTAATAACGGAGAATGTGTTTTGTCTCCTACCCTCTTGAGATTCAGTTAATATTAATGCAAGCAAGATGTGAAAGAAAATTCTGTACTTCACTTTTTAGTAGCTTTTAGTCTCACAAGAGAGGGGATTAAAAATGAGATAAAGAAGACTTTGTTTGAAAACTTACTGCAAAGCTAAAGGCTTTTAGAGTCCTTCAAACACTTGTTCACTTGCTTTATGCTCATTGATATAATTTTGTGAAGTTAATTTTCAAGACAGAGAGTTAAAACTACACTGGTGTAAATTCTGTGGTTGCAAGTCCAAGTGAAGTGAATGTATCTTTTGTTGAGTCAACTACAAATTATAGTTAGCTACACAGCATTCCTAAGTCATTACAGAAATCCTGAAGCAGTACAAGAGAGAATTTATAGTTAAAACTATGATGCCTCTGAGGTTAGCTTACATAGGACATTTTATGACAGAAAAAGCCCTTTTCTCATTGATTTGCAAATCTCGAACCTGTGGATGTCCTTCTGCCACTGATGGGAGCTAAAGGCAGCAGGCAGCACAGGAGCAACCGGCCTGCAGGAGCTGCTGTTCCTGCCCCGGGGTGAACCCTTTTCCGGTTAAGCAGGTAGGAGCACATTGCAGCCAAAAACACCCTCCGCGAAGCACTGCTGCTCCCTGATTGCTGCTGCTCGGCCCCGAAGGGATCGGGCAGTCACAGCAAGACCTGCAAGTCTGTCATGAGGGATCCTTGAGTGTTACGGCCTTTCACTAGTGAAATCGTAGCAGCATTAAGCAAGAGAACAAACAAAAATGGTAGTTTTAGAGTAGTTTCCCAGTTCTTTGGACATCTGACCCTAATTCACAGATCAAAATAATGGGGGGATTTTAATGGAAAAGTATCCTAGCAAATCTGTCTGAAAACTAAGAATCCCTGAAAATACCAGCTGGTACACAGGGCATTAAATCTGGATTGTTCAGCCATCAAAGGAAAAGCTCCTGGCACTCAGTGGACTCCAGCTGGATAGGCCAGGCCTCTCCACCCTGGCTGCAGGGCTCCATGGGTCAAGCAGAGCAGGCCTGTGCTCCAGGCTGTGGGGCTGGCTGTGCAGCCTGTCCTTCCTCAGCAGCATGCCCGGTGACCCGGGGGGTACACAGGTGGGTGCACGGGTGAGTGCACTGGCAGGCACATGGGTGGATGCACAGGTGGGTACACGGGCAGGCACACGGGTGGGTACACAGGCGGGTACACTGATGGCCACACTGGCAGGCACACGGGTGGATGCACAAGTGGGTACACAGGCAGGTACACAGGTGGATGCACTGGCAGGCACACTGATGGCCACACTGGCAGGCACACGGGTGGATGCACAGGTGGGTACACTGGCAGGCACACGGGTGGATGCACAGGTGGGTACACTGGCAGGCACACGGGTGGGTACACAGGCGGGTACACTGATGGCCACACTGGCAGGCACACGGGTGGATGCACAGNGGGCGAGGCGGCGGCGGGGGGCGGGCTCCCGGCGCCGCCAGGCAGCTCCTCCCTCCCTCCCTGCCGGCCGGGAGCCCCCGGCGGGGTGACAGCCCTGCCGAGCGCAGCCGCCCCGGCCGGGGCTGCGGAGCAGCGCCCGCTCCCGCCTCGGCCCGCTCGCTGCCGGCACGCAGCGGGGCCGCCCCGCGCCCGCCATGTGGAAGCTCAACAAGAGCAGCAAAGTTCTGCTGGACGACTCGCCCGAGGAGGAGGAGACGCGTCCCCGCGGGCCGCCGCCCGCCGCCGCCTTCGCGGCCCCCCAGGTAGGAGAGCGGAGCCCGGTTCGGAGGGGTCGTGAGGCTCGGCCCCGCTGCCGCTGCCCTGCTCTCCGGTGGCATGAGTAATCACTTTTCCCACCCTGATGTGCCGGTAGGCTGGCCCTGGTTGGAGCTGGGAGTGTTTGAGCGGATCGTGCGACTGTCACCCGGTTTTTTGGGGTGCTGACTGGCCTATCCACGTCTGTTTCCTTCCAGCAGCCGGCCTCCGGCGTTTCTGGGACTTGCTGTCCTTCATTCCAGTGGCTTTATACCGCAGGGTACTTTCTCTCCCAACCCTAGGCAGAGGCACTGCAACCCGTCTGTTAAGCGCAATACATTAAACGAGGATGTTCAAGAACATAACTTTATCTGCGCGTTTGTGTAGAGCACTGATGTTTTGGCAGGATTGCTTTTTTTCTATGCTTTCAGTAATGGTAGTTCACTGTCTTTAAATAGCTGCGATCTTATTTGAAACCTTTTGTTGTAAATGTTAAGTTAAATACCAACAGTTGTTTTCTCTACAAATGTAACCTGAAAGGAAGGCTATCAGTTGAGTATCAGGGAAAACAACTAAAATAATGTTTGTTGACTCGCTTTCTAAAACTTGGTAGCAATTACGTTTCCATCCAGCTCAGAAGCCTCTTACGCTGCCCAGTACAGCTTTGTTGCTGATCTTCTGTTGCCACAGAGTTACTTTAGATATTGAATGAGAGGTTCTGAAGTAGGCAGTTGCCCAAGGTTGCAGAACAGTGAGGTTTCTTTTGAAAAGAAGGTTCTAAAGCCTTCCCAGTTTTCTACCCCATGTTTATCTTGCCTATCTTTCTGAAAGAGCTGGAGTGTGTCTGGATGAATTATCGTCACCTTAAGTTTCTGGTTGACAGGTGCTGTGGGTTGTCAACATGTTGAAGAGCAGCCTCTCCCAGTCACAGCAGTTATTCTCTCCAAGTTCCAGTAGCCAAAATCACCAGTTCAGCCTTGCCTTGCCCTTGCCCCTGCACAGTAAACAGTAGAGCCATAGCCCTTGCTACTTCTTTGGCAGCAGCTGTGGGGAGTCATATGGATGACTAGGATCTCCTCCTGCGGAAGAAGAATGGACATTAATTTTGGAGACCCCCTTTAGTGGAGGAAGGGGCATTGTGGGGTTTGAGGTGACCTGAAGTATCTTCCCCAATCTCTCATACAACATCTAACCCCTGCCTCCTACAGTCCCTATCCTCAGATGCTTGTAAGCTTCCACAGTTTTTGCAGAGCTACTGGCTTGTACTACCATAGCCCTCGTAGACATGCTTACCTCCTGAAACCCTCCTTGAACATCAAAGGTTGCTGAAAGCTTCCAGTAAATCCCACTGACTCTTCCCTGCTCCTCTTCTTTACCACTAATTATCCAAGCCCCCTTTGAGGCTCCTGGCTGTAGCCTCCCAGTCAGGAGAGGATTCTTCAGACTTCTGTTCCAAACAATTCTCCCAGGCTTCTATTTCAGCAACAGAGACTGGAGTTTGTTTATTTTATTTTGTCCAGTCCAATTGTCTTTTACTCTCCTGGGCCTCTGTTCCATTAGTTGAAGTCTCAACTTTTAATGGTGATGACAATGATTACTTGTGTAAAAGGTTTGCATTTTCATGGATTTTAAGAAAATTCCTTTTCAACTCCAAGTGGAACTGGGATGCTGATTTTAGTGTTGGGGGGTGGCAGGAGAAAAATTAATTATTCTAAGTCACTAAATGAAATATTCTTGAAGATGAAGGATTGAGTAAGGTTAGCACAACTGTAGTGTAACTTGGCGCCGAGGCTGGAGTAAAGATTATAAGCTATTCATTATTTTGCCTGTTAAAATCAAAGTATTTTGAAAGGAATGCAACACCGCTCACAAAATATTTAGCAATAGTCATTTTAGAGTTTATGTACGTGTTAAGGAAGAACAGACTATATAGAAAGCTCTGACCACTAGATTGACATTGTAATTCTCATGATCAGGGCGGCTTTTAGGTCCGCCATAGGTAAAATGTATCTAAACCCTGGCTGGGACAGGTGTCAGGGGAACCAAATGCACTTGTTCATCTTGTTGCAGCTGATGTGGTTCGTGTTCCTTGCTTTTCGTATTTGTAATTTTTGATGTTTCATCAGATCTTGTTTTTTTCTCCCAATAATATGATTGTAAGGGAGTGAAATCCAGTAATGTGTGGAGGGATTTGGTAATGATCTGCAGTCTCTGCTCCTGAATCCCGACCTGCATCGGCCAACCCCCTGGCTTTGGAGGACAGTGACAGCATGAGAGCTTGGAAGAGTTATGGGGGCAGTTCTTGTGGTACCTTAGCTGTGCGTGGGGATGCCTCAGTGTGTGTGGAACTTGTTACGGTACGGCCTGCTGTGAATGAAGGGTTACCTCATCAAGATGAGAAGAATCCAGGACTTTCCTGATTTTTTAATTGTTAGAGCCAAAATCTAGATAATTAGTATGAGTGCTTTTTAGTAAATTAAGAAGTCCAGCTTTAGATCTCATGTAGAAGTTGACTGTTAATTTTGTTTTCTGATACATCATTTGGTAAAACAGAAGGTGAGCCAGAGTCATTGTGCTTTGACTTTGATTTATGTTATGTTGTTTTCCCAACAACCATGTTTTGTCTTTTTTTTCATTTTTAATAAGCAATTGGGAAAAAAATCCTTAAGCTTCTACCATTCATGCTATAAATAAGGCTGAAATTTCTTACTTCAAAGGCAAGAAATTGGTAGTCACATCTATGTCATGAAAGCAAACCACGTTGAAAGTATTCCAGTATAATGAAATGTTGATGCTGTATATTGTTTCTTCAAAGCTGAGAAAGAGTGAAGGAGTTCTCACTGTGCAACCTAATAATTAGGACATTGCAGTAGCAGACAGCAACAAAGAATTAGTCTACTATAACTTAAAAAAAAAAAGCCCAACACAAAAAACCCCTTTGTTACTCTAGAGAAATTTTAATCATCCTATTTAGATATGGAAGCCTGATCTGGGCTTAAGCAGACTTTTGAATTTGTAGACATTCATGGTTCTTAAATAGAAAAGCCTAGTTTGATCTAAAAAAAAGTTTTGACAGTTCTGGTTTTGTGTTATACAGAATGGTTTGATTTTGTTCCAGGGGAGAACAAAAACGAATTTTAGAACATGAGAATTGCAAGGGAGGGAACTGTCAGCCTCTGGCCACTTTTTAGCAAAAGTTTCTGCATACATTCAAGTGCTTTGAATTGTTAAAACTTATTTAAAATAGTAAGGTGTTTCCTGAGATAAGAAAGACAAGTAAATTTTGAAACAGTACTTGTATAAATAAATGTGTGGATTATTGTGAGGTTTTTTTAGACCAGACAGTTTTACACTGTATCTTAGAAGTCAGTTTTAATTTATGCTTTGAAGCGTAAGTATTTTTAATTTGTGCAATGAAGGTGCTTTATTCACTTAAGTTATAATTAATGCATGAAGGTAACTTGACATGCATAAATAGTACACACGTATGAGATTAAATTAATGTGGTTTTTTGTGTGTCTCTAAAAATATGCCAGAAATGTACAGTGGTGCATGCCAAACTTGCATTCAGTTTGGAATGTAGTCATTATGTTTCAAACTGTAGTTGTTTTTTTGGAAAGGGAAAACTGCTGGGTTCTGATTTCTGGAAGGCATTGTTTTGGCAGTTGTGCTGAGTTCTTCTTGATGCAATCCTACCATCTAATCAGTTCTCAGAGATGTCAATGCTGTGTCAATATCACGTGTAACTCTGACGTAAAATGCTCCACATTAAAAACTCCACGTTAAAGTACGTCTATATATTAGGGGAGGGGATGGGTGTCAGGCTGACCCGTATTATCTAGTGAAACTCTTGTCTTTCATGTCAAAATATTTCAGAACCCTAGCCTTGATCTGTTTTCCCCAGTTGTATTTTTTGTTATGTTCAAAGAGAGTATGTGCAAAAACATGTTTTATGCTGAATTTTGTTTAGACTTGCTCAGGATGTTTGAAGGTTGGCTATACAGAATTTTAGTTATCTCTTTTAATGAAGATGTTTAAGTGTCTGGTACAATTTTAATACTGGCTTTCATCTTGGGATGAGTTGAACTCAGACAAGCCCTGCAGAAATGGGTGGCAGCTGAGCAGCTTTTCTTATGTTTCACTAATATGTTGAATAAGAGTATTTTTTAATTAAAAAAATAAAGTAGAAAATGTTAATCCAGCTAATGCCTTGCCTTCACTTTCTAGCCATTTCTGTGTGTCTCATACTTTGCCTTCAGTATTCTAATAGTCCCATCATACCTTCTTCTCTCTGCTAGTCTGGTTTTTTCCTCTTCATTGGGATTGTTCTTGTGACATTTCAGTGGCATTTTCCTGGCTAAAATCCATCACCTGTATTCTGTCATCATTCTTGAACATTAGATTGTGGTGCTGTCAGAGAAGACTTTCCTGAGCCTTCCTTGGCCTGCCTTTCTTGCTTTTCCTCCTTCTTGTCACATATAATCTTTCAGCAGCTCCTTGAGTGGGTCCTGTTTCTTTCTCACAGTTTTTCTGGAGCTCTACAGAGCTGACAGTGTCTTTTGGGGCTTTCGGCTTTCTAAGCCTTAAATCCTTTTCATTTTTGAGGTGCTTCACTTTTTAATTTATACTGTCATTTTTTACACAGTTGATTGGGATCAGATCTGTTTCTCACCTCTTATCCCCTCTCTGTTGGCTTGTTCTGACTCTTAAAAGTCCACAAAGCACATGTTGTCTGATTGGTCTCCTATTACAGACACTATCAGTATATACTTTTTTCTTTCAGCCAAACCTTTAACCTGCAAGTTGTCGGTGGTTTTTATCTATTATGTGAAAGAGAATTTGTGTCCTAGACTTTACTGTTGTTTCCTCCATGAATTCCAGGTCAAGTCTGCTTTCTCTCTTGTTCTCTCTCTCTTTTCCCTTTTTTTTTAAATTATTATTTTTTATTGCTGTCTAGACAGCTGAAATTCTTGTGCAGACCCTCACTTCCCATACTGATGGTGATTACTTCCTCTGCAGCTTCTAATACCTATGCTGTGGTATATCCCCTAGTTCCTGCAAATTCCATTGCTTGATATTAATGTTGTTGCTTATGGCATAAAGTTTAAGTCCTCCTCATCCTTCAGATTCTATTTCTTCAGCTGGCCTCCCTTTGTTTCAGGAAGTTTGCATTTAAATATCTGTACTTGTTTTCAAGGTTTTTCTTAGTACATCCCCTTCCTCTCCCCCATTTGTCGCTTTTATCACTTGCATCTTTCCTCAAGCCTGTTCTGCTTTGCTGGCTCTGATTGCCTGTGTTTGCCTTCCTCCCCTCCAGCCTAACACAGAATTATCCACTCCCACTGATCCACAAACCCACCATCATCTCCTCCTCTACAGCTTTGCTTGAGATCTGCTTTCCCTAAGTTATTTGTTGCATCTTCTTGGGGTTTTGTGAGGCTTCTGGAGCCATACTCTCCTGCCACTGCTGGACTTCCTACCATCAATATACCAAGTAAAATGTAATGGGTTTTGAGAACGAATGAATCACTTTAATTCTTTACTGTTGAAGTAGGTTTGTAATATTTCCCTTGCTTTTATAGGAACTATTTGTGAGATTGTGTGAGGACATCCCTAACATAAGCAGAGTTATTAGAAGCTGCTGAACACTTTACTAGGTAGACTGTTTTTCAGCTCTTTCATCATCAAAGGTACATTTCCAACAAGTTTTGCTACTGCTTCTCTGTGAGGAGCTCCAGGAAAATGTCTGTGTGGTCACTTCATGTGTGATAAAAGCCTTTGTCAAAAGGAAGCTGTACGCGTGCTGCTGAACACTGTAACAAAAAATGATGCATTCAGCCTATTTTGCAGAACTGCACGAGGAAAATATGGCCATTACTCATCCAAGACCTTTATTGGAGACATGTAGTTTAATGGCAAATTCCAGGACTGAATAAGAATTGTATGTCAGCTACTGTCTTTTGAATTAGCATCTATTAGTTTGTTTTCTAGATAAGGAAACAGCAAATATGAACTTCTGCTATGGCTAAGTTGCTAAAAGTAATTGACAGATTTTCAGCTGGAAATCTCATCAAAATTGAAAACTTCACTGGAATAGTTGAATTGTTACAGAAATTGAATTAAAATTGATTATCTGACCTTATTTGTTTCAACTCTAACACTGATGGTTTTTTGATCTTAATACAGCTGTTTCCATTTCATGAAGGATATTTGAAATATTATAAATTAGGTAAAACTAAATTCTTAATGACATATGAACTTTTAAAATATTTTAAGGTGATCAATCTTTAATATTCTTCCAAAAATATTCCAGAGAAGCAAAGTCTGAGTAAGATGTATTATAACCTCTTACTACAGAGATGCACAGTAATGTGAACACTTAGTAGAATAACCTTGTGTATTGATGTAAAAACAGAGAGCGTAGGAATCTGGTGTTCCAATGTTTCCCTTTGTAATGCCAATGAAATTCAGAACTACAGAAGTATTCTTGTGTAAATACTTACATTCTGAAATTAATCTTCTCTGCTACATTTGGCCATTTATATCAATTGACAGTAAAAATATGGAAATAATTTAGATATTCTGTTCTAAAATGTAATGTGAAACAATAACTGAAGTGGATGAATGAAACAGAGTTTGAAAATGCTAAGCAAGTTCTTAACAGCTGTGGATGCTAAAGAAAAGAGCATAATCTTTATTATGAATAATGAATAAATGAAAATTATTTGAAAGATGAAAACCAGTTTCCCTATGTTTTCACCTCTCAGTTGGTCTGGTGAATAGTAGGCAGTTATGAGAGACTGGAGCCTAGAAGATGGAAGCATTTTTAAGGGTGTCAGATGGGTTTTCTCCTGTATCTGAAGTAGTCACCCAGACTTTTTAAAGTTAGTGGAGTGAAAGAAGTCCTTTTAGAAATGATCTGAAGAATTACATTTTAAAAGTGTGTTTCCACATTAGTGTTGTCTATGAACTATATGCCAAAATTGAAGTATATTCTTCAACACACTTATATTTTACATTTTCTTTTTCTTTATCAACAAAAGCATTTTCAGATTTGCTGAAGATTGGAAGAGGACACTTGCAGCATAGGAGTCACTGTCACTATTTAGATAGTTTACTGTCATAGTAAAGATTTTTTTCTAAGTGTAGGGAGCAATCCAGTGTGTAGAAGTATTGTTTATAGAAGAGAAAAAATGAATTTAAAATACTGAATTACTCTTAAGCAAGACTTCAGAAATGCCTAGGTTAATACTTTTCATTGGTGACATTAAAAGGAAATTTTCAATTTACACCACCTGCCCAGATGGCTGGTTTGATTCACTCATTGCTTTAGGGACATACAAATGGAAGATTGGGATCTAGCAGTAGATGAAATATGGACGAGGCTGATCACATTATCTTGATATCAGTCTAGGATATCTTTGTCAGAAAGGAGCAGAGGCAATTCACAGTTCAGTACTGGAGTTTTTCTGCTGAGCGCATAGCCTCGTGTCCAAGAAGAAAGTGATGTGTGACTGAGTAATGCAGCCTTTATTTGTTAAAATTGAAAGCCTTGTTTTTCCTTAAAGGCATGTTCCATTTTGTGTGGGTGTTCAGGTACAGTTCAACTTTGTTTTTCAGCTGCATTAAAGGAATATTAAAACTAGTACAGTTGTTTTAGTGCCCATTCATATTTGATCATTGTTGCCTCAATTTCCTGACTCAGAAAGCATATATCCATGCATTGAATTTTTCCAGGTGTATGTTACAGGTGCAGCAAAAAAAAAAATGAGGCTAAATGACACTGACCTTCTACTGATAACTTTCTTCTTACTTAATGTTTAAGTGTGTTTTGAGTTAGTTTTGATTCAGTTCTAAACTTAGATAAGCAGATTGGCTTTTGTATTAATAATCAGCTTTAGTCTTGTTTATTTCATTTTACATTATATTAAGATCCTTCTCAAACCCCAGGAAATATTTTCTTTTGTTAGCTGTATTTTAAGATGGTGATCTGGCTGTGTGATCTCCTCTTCCCAATCTGTGTTGTTTCTGGTCAGGCTGTGTATATGTAGATACCCTACTGTTTGGTTTGTAATCAGTGTTTTGGGAATCTTTCCAATTTCAGAGGTCAGCTTTCAGGTTTGTGATTTCCTGAATGACTTTTTAAATTTTTTTTAACCCTTCTCCTCTCCTATCACTAAATTATTTAGCGGGGTTTGTGGAGTACTGGAAATTATGTTAACTTCTTCCCTGGAGTGTATGTCTTCAAGTGCTGTTTGCTTTGGGATTTTTTTTTCCACTTAAATGATACATTTGTGGTACATAATCTCATTTGCACTTACGGGCTTGACTACCTCGACTTTTTATTACACGCAGTCCTTGATGAGATGTGATGATAGGCGGAGGGGATGCAGTAAGTCAGTAGAAGGGTGAGAATTTGTTCCAAAAGGACCTACTCTTTTAACAATACCTTATTTACTCTTATGTTTGCCCAGTTAATGTGTGTGTACGATAGGAAACTCCCACAACAGGGCAGAGAAAATCGATAATATAGCATTTTACTTACTAGAGCACAAGAAGGGCATGCAGGACAAAATGATGCTATTATTTCCCTTAACTCTTTGATGTTCAGCATTCTTCATCTTGGCCTGAATTATGAAAGTGAATGATGTAAAGAGGCTAATTAATTACTTTACCACAAAGGAAGCTGAAGGAAGCAGATTACAATTTTGATCTCTGTACAAAAAGGTTTGTGTGTTAGTTGAATTAGTCCCTTGAGTACCTTATGGTTTGCAGTATGTCCAACAAAAGGGCACTTGTTTCCTTATGAAAACACACTGTGCATACCAACCTTCCCCTGCCAGAACTGGAGGGCTATTCAAGCTGCTGATCCTCATTTCCCACTAACGTTAGCATTTTCACATAGAAATATCTAAATACTGTAATGTAGTCCAGGTTTTTCTTTTAAATTGAAGTAAAACAATGAATTATCATAAATTCATTAAATTCAATTATCATAACTGTAAACCAACCAGACTAAAACATACTGAAATAATTTCTAAGTGCTCAGCATCACTATGTGTTATGCAGCATGATAAAGAGTGAAGATGAGCTTTTTTTCAATGTAGCTGCACGGTAGATTGTCCTCTAAAGAAAACTGATAAACCAAATCATAGGCTCCCTCATGTCAGAATGGTAACAAAAGTAGAGAATATGTATCAGGAGAAGGGTGTAATAATGTGAATTGATTAAAAATACAAATTATTCTGTAGGTAACAAGGGAAGATGGGTTGTAGTGATCTTTCATCTTTCCTCCTGGGTTCTTCTCAGTGGTGGTACAGGTCCCCTCCCTCCCTCTGCTCTTTCTCTCTGAATTTTTGTTTTTAGTATAAAGTCCATCCCTCCTGCAGGGTGCACAGGTCCCTCCCTGCCATGCAGGCCATGGCTGTCTCTGAACCCCTATACCTGCTCCTCTCCCACTCTGTTCTTGCTGTGTGACATTAGTCTGGTTCTCTCTGTTTTCCCTAAGGATGGATTCCACAAAACATTTTCAAATCCAGTCTGTTAGAGATGCCTGAATTCAAACCTACAGGCTGTTTTTGAGCAGAGCATGGGATGTATGGATGGACATCTCATGCACTCTGCCGTTACCCAAGTCTCCTGTTTCTTCAGCAGTGTATTTAAAAGGATATTATGAATACTTGATTGGTCTTCTGCCCCAAAAATGTGTTTCAGGGATTGAATTGTCACCAGTTTTTCCTGAGGGTTAATATATTTCAGTCTTTGTATCTCTTTCAACTTTGTGTTGTCCACTTACCATCAGCCTGGGTTGCATGAGTACAGTTGCTGCAAATGTGTGTCTCGTTCCTTAGGAGGTACCACTTTGTATAACTATGGGTAGTAACACTGTAGTAATACAAGAACACATTCTTAGTTGTCCCTTTTTAAAAGAAGCAAATAAATACCCTTTTTTGTCTGCTATTTATTGTTAATTACATCTTTTGTTGACAATGGTACTCACATTTTATTATGCTGACTCCCTAGCGCTATAAGGTGCTCTTTGCATCTCATGGTTTTCCCCTAAAAACTTTCACTGTGAAAATGCCTTGTATTCTTGCTTCCTTGTGCTCAGCCTTGCTAGAGGCTCTATGCCTTCACACTCCAGCTTTTCTCTTCTCTCTTCTAGAACATGATGTCTCTATTCACTTTTGTATTTTTAGTTTCCTTCCTAAGATACTTGGAGAGCTGGAAGGATTAAAATGAGAGGTGTTATTTCTTTCAAAGGTACTAACAGTGTCTTGTTTGTTCTGGAGGTAGTATTGCCAGTTGTTGAAACTGATAGTTCTGCCAGCTCTGGATGTCTGAGAATTTCTCCTCTTACCATATTTTCCCTTGGAGCTTTCCTAGTTCTTGTTGATTTCTTTTTGTTCTTGGGAAAAATTTGGTTAAAACGGGTGATGTATCCTCTAGCTCATACCGTGTCCTAGCAGAGACTCCATCGTGTTAAGTTTAGGACTTTGCAACCTCATCCAAAAGTTTGAGAGCTGAGAGTGTTGAGCGGAAAGAGGGAGACTTCTGAATAGTATGTGTGAACTGTTTCCATTTAAAACATGGACAATGTTTCTCTTAAAAGTAGAGAAATAAAAAAACCAAAAGGGGTGGAAGTAGTTGAATTTAATTTGAGAGAACTACACAAATCTTAATGTTTTCATTTTTGGTATCCCATCTACAATCCTCCGGTGTTAGGCAGCTAACTGAATTCGGAAGTTAAATAGCATGCTGCAATCCACAGGAAGCAATAGTCTCATTTTAAATGATAATACGAGTTCCTGACTTTGTGTTCTACCCCAGCAAGTAAGTCTGGCTATCTACAGCTCATTCTATTGCAACATACAAACACTATTGAAGTATAGAGCAATGGTCTTCCTACTCTATTCTAGAAATGCTCTATCCTTGTCCCTTGTATAGTATAAAGTATTGCATGTAAAGTAAGTGGAAACATTAGTATGTAAATAAATATATATAAAGAAATATAAATAAGTAAATATATCTGAAAAAAATGCATGGGATTTGAAGCTGGCCTGTCAAAATGAAGCTGATACATCTTGGTCCCCACATGATTAGAAATACATAACACTTTTCTGCTTGTTTTCTCACCTCTTTCTGATGCTGTTAGCAAAGTGAAGGAGGCCTTTGGCAATGTGTCAAGGAGCCAGGAAAATGAGTGTTTTAGGTGTCTTGGGATGTGTGCATGTGGAGCGCATATCAACTCCTTAGCATTTACTTTAGTTAAAGGAAGGAGTTGATAAATTTGATTTTTGAAACAGTCGGTGGCTGACGTAATCATAATATGGACCAGAGTAAATACTGGAGATTTTGTGAAACTGCTGCTTCAATGACACTTTCCACTTTTCTTTTTAATTATTTTTTTTTCCTGAAACTGAGGTTAAATATTTTTGGTCGTATGTAGCTGTTCTGGCTTTGTACTTGGGACTGTTTGTATTTGTAGTCATATGTAGAGAAAAAAAAGGTAACATTTTTCTCATTGAAACACAGAGTGAAGAAATTGAAAATTGCAGATTTCCTGAATTCTATGTTCCACTTCCTTTACCTTTGAGCTCTGAAGAACTCCCAGCAATGATCTTACTTGCCATGTCTTGAAGAGAGCAGTGATAGTAACAGGAGAGCCTGACAATACTAGTGTAGCAGTTTAATTCAGAGATGGGCAGAAATACTGAATAACCTTCACAGGCATCTTTAGCACTCTAGTTTTCTTCTGAAATCTACAGTCGTGCATGGAGGGGAAGGAAATGTGGAGGAAAGTCTTTATTTGAGTTCAGGAAATGTAGAGTTTTTTAATGTGAAGGAGGAAAAAATTGGGACATTCCTCTCCCCCTAGCCCACAGACAATGCATAAGCCATCATCTAGTACATTATTTAGAAACTCAGTGCAGATCCAAAAAATCAAGGTACTACCATTAAGATAAAATGAAACTAATTGGACTAAATTTTTTATGATGCAGAGGTGTTTCTCCCTTTGTGGTATGGGGTTTTGGTTCTGTAAGGGTTTTATTTTTCATAATTCTAAGTGTAGATTTATATTTTAGTAGTGGTGTTCACTTAGTTTTATGTTGTAATCATGTTTTGTCAATTTTCTTTTATGATGTACCAAATAGAATAAAAGCACTTGTGAATAGTCTAAAATGTGTCAGTGCTAATTGTCAAACCAAAACTGACTATGGGCCTTTTTTATCTTTATCCTTCTTTTGAGAATAAAGACCAGTTTCTTCATGATGAAGTTTCATCTTCAGTGTCACATCTTGCAACAAAGGTAAATACTTGTTCTTTGAAAATGTAACATTTAATATCATATATATATTTCAGTCTGTGTATGTTAGAAAGTTGCCAGCTTTTCATGGACATCTGATTAAGGAATTTATATAGTTCATTGATGATTTTATAATTATGTATGATCCTTGGTCATGGGGTTCTCATTAATATTAGTAGTGCAGGATTAGTGGGAACGTTTCCTTATTTGCCTTCATTAATGGGGAGAGGAAGGCATCCTGACTTTTTTTTTCCTCCCAATGATGGCTGTTAAAACACAAGATGAAAATAAGAAGCCACAGGAACTACTGAAGTTTAAAGAAGCACTAAATTCTAGCTGCAACTGGCAATAACAATATGAAAAGTAGAAGAGTTTGGCATTGTTTGTTCCATTATATGTCCACTGGCTCTCTGACCACAAGAGGTTAAGGATTTTATCTCTTTCAGGAAAGAGAAGTAGGCATGCAAGTTAATTTTTTTTACCTTGATATGTGTCCAAGAATCTTCTTTAATGTTCTTAAAATACATTAGTAGAAGATGAAAGAAGTGGAAGTTATTATGATAAGCTAGAGCTTGTTTTGAAATTCTATAGGTATAAAGAAAAGTATTTTAAAATATTTCATTAGTGTAATAGGATACTTTACATTAATATGTATAAACTGAACATCTGTCTCTGTTACTTCTTTTTGTTCTACTTCAGATGCAGCATGATTTTCCTTGAAAATAGAAGTCAGATTGTACTATACCTTTTTCTAGCCTTTTGAAGAAATATATTCTTTTTTATGAAAACATAAATTACCATATATTTTATACCAGATTATAAATGTTTAGGGAGACAATCTTAAAATTAATCTATTTTCTGTTGAAACTTTTTTGCCCCTTTCTTAGTCATTCAGGAAGGCTTACTAAGTGTGTATTCTGACTTAAAAAACCAGAAATGTCACCAGATAAACCACTGCAGTATTTTTGTCTTTTTAAATAAAACCATCTTGTCTTAAAAATGTGTTCTCAAGAAAGCACCTTTTCCTTCTCATCTTCTCTTTCTAAAAGCAGTTCTGGAGGTTTTTTTTTTGTTGTTCTGTTGTTTTAAAAGCTGTCAGTACAATGATATTCCAGACGTTCTAAAATTTTAATATATTAATAAAAGGCTGATGAATTGCATCTGTGACCATTCCAGTACATGACACATGTCATGAATAAAATAGTCTCCATGTTGCAACAATGTGGTGACGAGCAACAGAATTCTTGAAGAAGAGGGTGATGGATGAGTAGTGTGTGTGCTCCTTGGGGAGACAGCCTTCCTGGTCTCTTAAAGCCTGAGTTTTCAGTGTTGATGCCCATTTGCAGGAATGCCTTTGACCTAGGTTTGGAGGTCTAAAAGTGGGAGCTAGTCCTAAAGGCTGCAGGTGGAGCTTGGAAAATGGTCTAAGATCCTGCTCTTGCAGGAAGCTGCCCACTGAGCACTGAGGACAGGCTGATTGCAGTGCTGAATTTTTTTAGTTCTCGCATCACAGCTCTCTTGAAAGGCCCGTATAGGTGGCCAAAAAGCCTCACGACATCCCAAAGTGAGGATCCATGAGTGTTCCAGTGGTGCTCTGCAAAATGCAGAAATCTGGAACCTATGTTCACACTCTGCCTGGGCATGTGAATTAGAGAGCAAGTCCTATGAGGAATGACTGAGGGACCTGGGAGTGTTTAGCTTGGAGAAAAGGAGGCTCACGGGACACCTTTACAACTGCTTGAGTGGAAGTTGTAGCCATGTGGTGGTTGGCCTCCTCTCCCAGTTAGCCAGCAGCAGGACAAGAGGAAATGGCCCCAAGCTGAACCAGGGGAGGTTCAGGTTGGACATCAAGAGGAATTTCTTCACTGAATGCATGGTTAGCATTGAAATGGGCTGGCCAGAGGGGTTGTGGAGTCACCATTCCTGGAGGTGTTCAGGGAATGACTGGATGTGGCACTCAGTGCCATGGTCTGGTTAACCACCTGGTGTTTGGTCACAGATTGGACTCGATGATCTCAGAGGTCTTTTCCAACCTAAACTATTCAGCCTCTGAAAAACTCAGTCTTTGGGGGTCTCACCGCCATGCTCAGCTTCTGAATTAAAAATATAGTAGAAATGTCATCTGCAGTTGTTTTTAGGCCAGATTTTGAAAAGAGGCAAAGTTTTGAGAAAAAAAATAGATCAAGAACCTTAATGCATGCAAATCCATGGAACCTGATGAGATACATTTGTAGGTCCTGAGGGAGCTGGTGGACAAAGTGGTTAAGCCACTATCCAGCATACTTCAGAAGTTATGGCAATCTGATGGAGTTCCCACTGACTGGAAAATGGAAAGCATGACCCCCATTTTCAAAAAAAGATATAAAGAAGACCAGGGAACTGCAAACTAGTTAGTCTTATCTCTGTGCCAGGCAGGGTCATGAAGCCAATCCTGTTGGAAACTATACTAAGGCTAATGAAAAATAAGGAGGGAATTGGTGACAGCCAGCATGGCTCCACTAAGGGTGAATCATGCCTGACAGATTTGGTGACCTTCTGTGACAGTGTTACAGCATTAGTGAATGAAGGAAGAACGACTGATGTAATCTGTGTGGACTTGTGCAAAGAATTTGCACAATATCCATGTCTTTAAACTGGAGAGATGTGGATTTGATAGATGGATCCTTCCGTAGATAAGAAATTGGCTGTATGGTTACATGCAAAGAATTAGGGTCAGTGGATTGATGTGTGAGTGGAGGCCAGTGACAAGTGACATTCCTGTGGGGTCAGGGTTGGGACCAGGCCTGTTCACCATCATTGCTGGGAACATGGACAGTGGCATTGAGTGCACCCTCTGCAAGTTTGCAGATGGCACCAAATGGTGTGATACTGTCAACAAGCTGGAGGGAAGGGACGCCACCCAGAGGGACCTTGGCAGGACAGAGGTGGGCCTGTGTGAACTTCATGAAGTTCAACAGGGCAAAGTACCAGATCTTGCAGCTGGGTCATGGCAGTCCCAAATACAAGTTCAGGATGGGTAGAGAATGGACTGCGAACAGTCCTGCGGAGAAGGATTCGAGGGTGTTGGTACACAACAAGAACCATGGGTCTGTACGTCAGAAGCTGGTTGACTTGAGAAAATCCCTACCACCACCAATGCCTGAAAATCTGTATGACAAATTTGGAGGGGAGTTGGTTTTAAATTTCAGTTATCTGTCTTTTTGCTCATTTTGAAGAGGTTTCCTCTCATGTGGGAAGAATGCTTCTTTGATGAAAACTGATTGGAGTTTTTTTAACTGCTAAACAGTTGTAACCTTATTGAGCTGTAAGGTACTTATATGGAAAATTATATGTCTAGCTTTTTATTTTAGCTTCATTTTTTAGGAGAGGAGTGAGGGAAACTGTGGAACAAATAATTATTTCTTCTCAGTCAAGGTCAAGAGGAAAATCTGTTCTTTTTGTTTATATTTATAAAAAATGTTTTCAAGTGTTTTGTGAAGTGCTGCTATTTAACTGGAGAATTTTGATTCACCAGTTGTCAATCCTCTGTGAAAATACTTATGAAGGTCTGGTGAAACATGGTCCTAATATAAGTTTCTGGAAATCTCATTTCATACATGCTGGGCAGTGACTTTTTAGGGATTAGCTGCTTAACTACACAATGGTATTGAAAGTGCTGGTTCTCACTGCAGGTATACAGCAAGAATGCCCTGTAATTGCTCATTTTGCTTGCTAAGACTCTGTCATGTGGCTTGTTCTAGCCCGCAGAGAGTGATTTCTGTGCTCCAGAGCCCTGCTGGGCTGGCAGTCGGGAAGTAGAAGAGTCTAACAGGAATATTCTGAAAGTACTGATACCTAATGCTCTCAGGGTAAACTCAAACATACTTGAATCTCTTGCTTTGTAAACCACTTGTCTTGTACCTCTGATTCTGTGACCCAAAGCTTGTTATTATTCTTTGACTTGATTGAATTCTGTGCTTTTTTATGTCTCCCATTATAAGATGTTAACCTGTATTAATCAAATCCATCTGATGCACAAGTTTACCTGTTTTCAGTTAAATTTACACATCTTCCTCTTTAGTTTATATCCATCTGTACCTGTATACTTTTTTGGGAGCAATAAACTTTTGAAATCTGCATTTAGGGCTGAACTACTTTAGTTTATACCCAGCTGTTAGTATTCCTGGTTTGTGGCCTTTTACTCTAATATTTCATGAACCTTATTGCCCTCTAGCAGAACTCTAATTATCAACTGTTTACCTTTGACAGTAAAATTAACTGAAAAGTCTTCATAGTGATGCTTTGCTGTTTCCCAGTAGACTCTGATTGTTTATTTATTAGTCTTTTCCTGTTTACCTATTATGGGAAGATAGTCATGTAAACATCAGAGTTTGTCCATGTGGTGAAAAATGGTGTCCTTAAAGTAATTTTTGGTAATAATACCTATCAATTTTGTAGGAGACCTCCAATTTAAGGGGTCCTGACCCATTCTGGGGGATTTTATAAAGTTAACTATCAGTAGATATTTGTTCCCTGTTTTATCTAAAGAAAGAAAAATTGCAGTCAACATGTACAATTTGTATGCACTTAATTCACTTGAATCAATACAGGTAACAGCTGAAGTTTTACTATAGAGGTTGAAATTAGAGTGAAGCTTAGGGGTTTGGGGGGGAGCCAAAATGTATGTACAAAGCCCTGATTATGGAAGAAAACTGAGAGATTACTGCAATTTTCAGAGGGTGCTTCAAATGTTATAATAGTTGCTGCTGCAAAAAAGGTGCTGTTGCCCCTAAATTCCACGTGCTTAATCTTTAATGAATTGATTCTTAGCACTCACCTAAAAGAATGCAAAAAATGAGGGAGTTAGATTTCTGCTGGCTTAAGTAGTTGAAGCAGTTTTCCACAGCATCACACAGGTACAAAACCATAGCATAAGGAAGGCAGTATCAGTGAGCAGGCAGTGGCCTGGGTTGATGCTTTTCAGCAGCAGTGTCTGATAAACCAGATCTGCCACCTTGTGATCCCCTCTTTCTGGGGGTCTGTCTGACAGATGGGCACTGATAATGAAGCACTGGCAGAGCAGAGGGGAGAGGAGTGAGCAGGAGAAACAGCAGACAGCTTGACCAGGGATACAGACCACATCCTTTGCATGATGTTCTAGGAGGGACTGCTTGTACTCCCAGTTGCAGAAGAGACACTAATTAGATGGCAGCTTTCTCATGGTGGAAAAGAAATACTTCATAAGCTAGAAGGAGATTAAGGAAAATAATCTGTGCTCTGGGCTTGAGCTCTTAAGATACCAGTTGGAACAGACCATGATGGCTTTTCAGTAGTTTGCCAGTTGATGGATTAATATATATGTTTAATTTCACTTTTTACTGATCCTTTTAAGTGATTGCACAGGTTTTTACTGCACAGGTTTTTACAACCTGAAGTGGAAGATACAGGAGAAAATTTATTAATTGTTAATTTATCAAACTGCTATGAGATCAGCCTGTATTTCTACTTCAGAGAATACTGAAATGGTATCTTGAGAAGTTTCTGCTTTGTTTCTCATTGACAGTTTTGAAAAATAGTAGACGCAGCATCCAATGTGGTCCTCTAATTCTAACATTGATGTTACAGTTGTAGTCAGTGCTCTCTTCCTTGATAGAGGTCCCCTTTTATTTTTAGCTGTCCCATGAGCATTTTGCAGAAATTTTTTTTTAACCTGGTTTTGAGTGTACATTTGGTTCTGTCAGTCAGCTTTGATTTTCCAAGATCACCTACTCCAAGCTCAAGCCCAACCCATCAGGCAGAGAAAGAAGCAAAGATGGCAGGAGGCATGAATGTGGTATTCCTGAAAAATCTCAGACATTAAAGGGAAGCATTCTAGAGGTTGAAGCAGGGTCAAGTGACCTGAGGGGTGTATAGATACACTCTTTGAGTATGCGGGAATGGGGTTAGGAAGGATTAAACCCAGCTAGAGTGAAATCTGGTGAACAGCAAGGAAGGTTTCTGCTTGTACACAGCAGCAGAGAGAGTGTGAAGATGGAGCCTGACTGTTCTCAGGGTGCCCAGTGAATGGGCAAGAGACAATGGGCACAAACTGAAATAGAAGAAATATAATTCAAAAATAGGAAAAAATGTTTTCACCATGAGGAAGTTCAAACCAAGGAACAGATTTCTGGGGAGGTTGTGGGTTCTCCAGCTGTGGAGATACTCAAAACCTGGCTGTCCATGATCCTTAGCAGTCTGCTGAGGGTGACTCTGCTTTGAGCAGTGGGGTTGGACTCGATGGTCTCCAGAGGTCCTTTCCAGCTGTAAAGGATGGAATTTCTGTGAATTCTGGGTGTTGAATTATTTATTTTTCCAATGACACAGGGAAAGGTAGTCTAAAGATTTGAAAATATAATCAGGTCAGTTACATTTATAAATCCCCTTAGGAAATTTTAGGAGTAGTACTTTTGTGTAGAGAATTACATCATAAAAATGAAATACAGAGCTTCTGCTGGTGGATTGATGCTTTAAGACCATATCAGTACTGTGTTTTCCTAGTTTGCATAACTTTAATAGTTTTGCATAAAACAAGTCTCCAGTGTGGTGAGGAGTCAGCTTACTGAAATATCATTTTACTTACTGACCTTCCTTTGACATCCATTGCAGGGAAGCTAATTGTTCTGGGATATGGGTCTTTCTCCAGGTGCTCTGTAAGGTTGTAAGTGATTCCTGGCTGATTTAGGTTCTGGCAATCTGTGACTGTGGCAAAAGGAGATGGTGTTCAGGGAGAGCATAACATGGCTGGTGTCTAGGGCCTCTTCCCCTAATATCAAGAATCATTGTTTTGAGGTATTGGAGGGTGAACCCCTTTAAATAGGGGGTATTCATTTATGGATGTCCTGTCTGAATTCGTCTAATTCTTGTGGTGGCTCCCAGGACTTTTTGGTTACACGGGTGCTGCATGTCAAGCTGATGGTTTGAGGAAATGGTGACTTCAGGATCTCCATCCTGAGCTGTACCTACCAGCTGATACAGTTGTAACTGTTCCAGCTGCACTTGTCAGTTGGTAAAAAGTGTTTAAAGAACTCTGAAAAGAAACATGGAAATGCAGCAGGCTGTTCTGAGGAATTTCGTTATTATGTGTCAGCTATATGACAGCAGTAGTCAAAAAACAAGATTGTTGCCTTCAAAACAGTTCAGTAGTTACAAAAAAGCTTCTGGAAGAGTGGAACGCGTATTTGACCTCCTCCTTCAGTAAAGTTTAAATTCAGGCGCATGCTGCCACTGAGAAGGCATTCAAGAGTGAGCTGTTCCTCCTGGTGGTGCAGTGAAAAAGTGCTTCAGGAGATCGGTGCCAGTGCAGGCAGGTGTAGAAGAGGAGGCTTAGGCATGGTAGGCAGAGGTTCTGGTTTTACTCTTGCACTTCCTGGTTTCTTTCTGCCTAGTCTGTTTAATATGTAGTAGGCTTTGTGCAATGAGTTATATCACGTATTGGCAAAATGTGGTTTACTTGGACATTGGTGTTCTTATGCAGATTATCCTGACAGTGTTTCCTTTGGAAACCCCAAATAAATAAGTAGTGTAAGTGTGTCTTAAATGTTTAGTGTATGTTTCTCCTAAGGACTAGTTAAGAGAAGAATAAATCAGTTACAATCTGGTTATTATAATAATGTCCATAATGCCATGGACACAAAAATACACAAGGAATGGTACAATGTGTGCATAGATAGTGATTGACATACAGATAGAAAGAGTGTAGAGCTTGTAGAAGTTTATCCAAAGACCTGCACATGCTATCTACTTGTCAGTGAATAGAAATTTTCTCATTATTGTTCTTAAAGATATTGTGGATCAGAATTGGACAAAGGAAATGAAATTTTTAAAAATCTAAAGTTAAAAAGTTTGAAAAGTTTTGTTTTTTTTTTTTTTTTTTTTTTTTTTTTTTTTTTTTTTTTTTTTTTGGTTGGAGGATTGCTTGGGTGTCCAGACAGTGCAGCAAAGGTTGGGATTGCATTGGCGAAGCATGTATCATGTTCTAGATTAAAGAAGGTGCATATACAGGTATATCCTTTTTGTAACATTGAATGTGTGTGTATAAATGCTTCTCTCCAAGCATTTCATCAATGTTGCTCTTCAAAAGCACATATAATTTAAATTAAACCTCTTCTATGTCTTAAATTGCTCTCTGAAAACTAGTAACAATGTGGTTCTATTTTTTCATAATCAGCAAATTTATTAGGTGGAAATGACTTGATGAAACATCATTTTTGAAAGAAGACAGCTTATCTATGAATTGCATCATCCAGTTTAAAGGGAAAAAGAGTTTTTAAGCACAGCTTGTAGCTGTTTTTGCCTTTGGTAGCAAAAGTTCTTTCCCAAAAAGGCCTGAGATAATAGAATTTTAGTAAGAACAAATGATAGAGTCATGGAATGGTTTGGGTTGGGCAAGACCTTAAAGATCATCTAGTTCCAACCCTCTTGCCATGGGCAGGGCCACCTTCCACTAGACATGATTGCTCAAAGTCCCATCCAACCTGGCCTTGGACAATTACAGGGATGAGGCATCCACAACTTCTCTGGGCAACCTGTTCCAGTGCCTCACCACCCTCAAAGTAAAAAATTTCTTCCTCATGTTTAATCTAAACCTACCCTCCCTCATCTTAAGGCCATTCCCCCTCATCCTGTTACTACATGCTCTTGCCAAAACCTCCTGCTTGTCTTGCCAGCTGTGGTTTTGTTTTGATTATTATACTTTATAATGTATCATATTTTTTAATTTAGTCAAGTAACAGTGACAGACTATCACTGCCGTTCTTACTGGATCCTGTGAAGAAGAGCAGCAGCTCTCATACTCTGTGCTCAGCACACGTGTGTGTTTCCGTGAGCATGCTATCAAAGTAAAAACAACCTATGCCTAGTTATTTTGCCTTGAGGGAGGGAGACTCAAACCTTTAATAAAGTTAAAAAGTAATTTATGCTGTATGTTTGATGGTCACAGTAAATTTAGAGACCACACTGTAGTGCACCTGTGTCACATCTTACATCACACTGGTGAGCCAATGCTCTTGCCCTTCTTGCTCGCAAGGCAGGAAATTGTAGTTTAGTGGTTACAGAGAGGGACAGTATGTGTAAAGCAGGTTAAATCTAAAGAGTTTCATAATGTATGTGGCTGTTCTGTCTGCTGCCTCTTTCTAGACATGACAGTTTGTTTCATTTCTTGTCTACTGAAGCCCTTTAGGCTGTCTTTAAAGCTGCCTAGGTTCCCTTCTTACTGTGATACATTAAAATGGAGCCCAGCTGTACTCGGTGACATCACAAAACCACCGAGGATTTGTGTTGCTAGCTCAGCAAGGAAGAGCTCTTGCTGCAGTAACTGGACCAGCCCTTTTCCCAAGCATGGCCATCCTCTGCAGCTCCATGGGGTCACTCACAGCCAGTGCTGCCTGCCAGCCCCAGCCCCAGCATGGCAGCCCCACTGTGTGCTTGTGGGTCCATCACTCACACTGATGAGGATCTCCTTCTCTCTGTAGGTTCAAGGCGCGAGTTTCCGCGGTTGGAAGGAAGTGACGTCTATGTTCAATAAAGATGATGAACAGCAATTGCTAGCAGGATGCAAGTCTCCAAAATCCAAAGGGTGAGTAAACCTATTTGGTCTATCTGCTATTAAAATACACTGTTAAAATACAGAAAACAGCTGTGCAAAGTAATGGAGCTGGATGCTGAGAAACAGCACTGTCCAACTGCTGGAAGTCAAATCGACACAGCAAGTTTTATGAGCAAAGCTACATATGCATTAAGTTTACAATGAATAAGGCATGCTGTATTAGGAAAGGACAGATGACATTTAAACATTTTTAGGTTCGTCAGGAAGACAAAGGAATTTATCTGCATAATAATTTTTTTACTGTAGAAAAGTAGTAAAAGCTTGTGTGTATAAGGGTCATTCTCACACTTTCACTTTCCTCTTAGGCATTAATTATAGTTGAGTTTACAAATTCCCTTTTTTGCATGCCTTACTCTCTCCTTTGAAGCCTTACTACGCCTAGAAAGGTTAAATGGAGTAGCTGTACTAGGATCTGCAAGTCTTCCCTGTTGGCACTGAGCTGTGTTTTGGCAGAGCTGTGTGCTGGTGTGGGGAGAGCAGCTCCCTGGAACAGGGCGAACACGCTTCCAGGACAGGCCCCTTCCTGTTACAAGTGTCTTGTAGGCTTTACCTGCAAGTGTTGCCTCATGGCCTTGGTTACAAACCAAGTGTACCACATAGCAGTAGATCTGTTCCTGGCAAATGTTAGCTTTGATAAGACTTGCTATAGCAGGCTTTGTCTCCAGTTTACTTTGAAATAAATGTGTTTCAGGATGCAACACCACATATATGCATATAGGGGATGTATGTATATAAATTGTAGAATATAAATCCATATATTTTATTTCCATTTGAGCCTCTTCCATAAAACTTCCCAGAAGTTCCCAGCTACTAACCCTGTGCAATCTTACTGGTGTTATTAAGATGCTAGGCTCCTGTAATAATGCTTTGCAATTGATGCTGAACATAAGAATCAAGTAATACAGTGAGGAGAGCAGAAGTATGATGACAGAGTTACCACCAATGTAGGAAGCTATTTTGGTATTACTATGAGAACTGCCTGTTTGTTAAGCTCTGGATCTTTTTCTTTAATTATGTACCACGATTTTTACTTTACTTTTAAAGAGACATGCAACTTTTAAGTGTGCTGTTTACAAAATACAAGAAAAGTGTTTGGAGTCTGTGTCTGGTTTTAGCAAGATGAAAATTCTGAGTAATCATAAATTCAAAATCTAGTAAAAAAAATTTATTTTTAAAGGCATTGGTTGAGTTGCTTCTGTTTAAATAGGATAGAGCTAAGCTTTCATTAATAGAAAAAAGGTTTTTTAATATAAATGTTTAAAAGAGATTAAATGGTAGGTTTAGTTGTGGCTGAGGAATTGATATGCTACCACAGATAATGTTTTCAATTTCCTTTTTAGCTCATTGAACCCTCAAGGTTGTGTTCTTTACCCCTGGTGTTCAGCCTTTCCTTGTGGCCCATTATTTGATTATATACATAATGCTGCATGTAAAGTTATGCATAAATATTTGACATTCTATAATTTAAATATCACGCTGCAAAATTACTCAGGTTGAAGATTCTTAAGGAGATAAAAAAAGTCATAGTATGAGTAGCCTTTCAAATGTCTGAGAGAGAAGTTCCAGTTATTTTTTGGGTTTGGGAGGGGCATTATGAGAGTTCTTACCAGAAACACAAAACAGCTGTTATCACATTATTGCATGGGTCTTTATGAAGATATTAATAAAAAAGCCTGGTATATTTAAAGTCTTAATACTGTGTACATCAACTATTTTATGGTAGAGGGTTTAACTGGCAAGGTGGTAATGGGTATATGAAACTGAGTAACATAGTGAATGTTAAAGCTGTTAGAGCATTTTCATATTCCTTCTACTGTCATCGTCCTAGGTTTTTTAAAATTTATTTTTGCTTGTTTGGTTTTTTGGGTAAAGTCCTAAATTGTTCAAATGCATCCTAAAATACTTTGTACATTTCCAAAGGCAGCTCTGTGGAGTTCACCCCGCAGGAATGGGGTGGGGATGGTGGTGTGTCAATTCTCTTGTAATAGAAAATGACCATACTCAGTCGTCTTCTGATTTATCACTACAAGATTCTGCTGTGTTTAGGTTAATGTGTGTGAGGATGTTTTTCCTGAAGCTGACAGCAATGGATGTGCTGCCACAGGCTGACAATGATTAGCACTCCTTACTGTAAAACATAATTTAATTGAATGTTTATTAATAAGTACTGCATACATTGTTAAGTGAAGGAATTAATCACGACATCGTTGTTATTTTCTAGAACAAACCTAAAATTAAAGGAAGAGATGAAGTCTGAAAAGAAGCCAGGTTTTTGGGACAGTTTGGTGATAAAGCAGAATGTTCCATCGAGGAAACCAGATGAGATTGAGGGATGGGAACCACCACAGATTAGCACTGCTGACTCTACCCGTGATGCAGCAACTCCTTTAAGTGACTATACAGCCTGGTCAGGCTGGGAAGATGAAACCAAAGGCTCCACAAAATACACAAACCTGGCCAGCTCAGGAAACAGTTCCAGGTGGAGTATCAAGTCAGCTGGAAAGCTGGTTAGTATTAGACGTCAAAGCAAAGGTAACCTTACTGACAACTGGGAAGAACTAGAATGATACCGGTGATGTGAAATACTTTATACGTAAGAAGAGAACAGTTCCATGATTTACTCACATGTTTAAACCAAAATCAAATCTGCTCAATATTGCACCTTTATACAGTACTTTGTTTTATTCAGATTGTTACAAATTTTTGCTCACCTGATAGTAAATTTTCTTATTACATTGTTAATAGCTATGTTTTCCACACTGAAAAAAGTAGAGAATCTATTTTGTGCCTATATTTCACATTCAGACTCTGCAGTATGTCAGATTGTTGGTTTTACCAAAAAATAATGTAATTCCTTAGTGAATGTATACACTGGTTGTAAATTTGACTGCCTTATGAAGGAACTGCCACTAGCTTGAGGTCCTGCTTCTTTTCTGGTATTTGAGGGCCATTCAAAATTTTAGTTTTGATGCTGTCCCTTTTTAACTAAGAATACCAATCTGTTGCTTGCAGGGAGAGTGCTTGCACATAGTACTGTTGTCCAAATCTTCAGCCTCAGCATATGCTTCAGCTTGTGCATACAAGATGCTTACTGTCACATTGTGCTGTACTCTGTGTGACATGGGAAAAGTGTTCTGATATAATTCCTTCCATTACAGGATTGTCACCAACAGTTGGGTCAAATGGGTCTTCCAGAGCTGGGGTCTTTTTGTGTTTTGGATTTTTTGTCCCTGTGGTTTTTTG
Source organism: Irena cyanogastra (assembly GCA_013397155.1). Classification (NCBI taxonomy): domain Eukaryota; kingdom Metazoa; phylum Chordata; class Aves; order Passeriformes; family Irenidae; genus Irena; species Irena cyanogastra. The sequence goes on along the minus strand of VWZV01000386.1, from coordinate 41,241 downwards.
GTTGTTGTTTTTTGTTTTATTTTGGTTTTGTTTGGTTTGGGTTTTTTTTAATATTGAACTTCTTTTGACAAAGCGAAGTTTCTCAGTTTTTAAGATGCATGTTATGCCAAAAATAAAAAATACTGAAAATTTGGAAAATAGCATTGAGTAAAGTGTAAGGTGATCTCAGTATTCTGGGGGAATATTGAATCTGGATAGAGAAATAAACTGCTTCTTATGGAAGGGCATATGTTTTCATTTTTTACTATAGCTGATCTTTGTTCTACAAACAACTTTTTTGGTTTAGACTATGTTTTTCCTTCCTTCCCACTGCATAAGCAATGATCAAATTATACTCCGGTGTTTTCAGGGTAGCTGAGTAACTGAGCCATTCCAAGTACGTGCATGCACACAACTTCTGAAGCATTTTTGTTGAAAAGTTCCATCTTAGTAGCTACTGATACTTTGATTTTTTGGTAAAAGAAGGTGAAATGTTAAACTTGAGATTTGAAATGTATATAGGACTAATAAAAGTGCCTCTTTTTAGCATATTGTCTCTCACTAGTGGGGCAGCTGATGTCAGATCCAAAGTTAGTTTCTGTTTTGTTTTATGACCCACACAGACTACTTTAACATTCATGAATAAAAATCAAACCAAAAGTTTCATAAAAATGAACAGTAGGTCTTTTCTCTCCTGATTGTTAAACTGGTGTAACAGAACTGAAACTTGACTGTCTAGCAATATGGCCAGTGCAGTTGGAAGATGAAGCTAGCATGTCAGAGAAAATCAGCATTTTTACAAGAAAGCATAGACCTTTATATAACAGATGTCTTGTAAACATATTTTTGAGAGAAGCTTATGCTGATGAAAAGGGATGCATGTGATTTTTTTCTAAGCTTGTTTCTGTTCCTGCCACATTACTCCTCCCTTAGCTCTCTCTTTCTGCTCCTCTGGTTCATGCGTAGCTTTCTGGCTTGCAGTTCCTGCACAGCTATTTTTTGGAGTTTCCTGCTGAGATGTGCCTGGAGGGAAACTGTAGCAAAATGGTTTTAATAGGTTGGGGTTTTTTTCCTAATATTGATAGGATGCTAAAAGTCATTGTTCTTAAGTTTACCAAAAAGAACGGTGATGTTTTGTGTTATGAAACAATCTTGCAACTGGCAAATATACTTGTAAAATTTGCATTAGATATTGAAAAAAGTATAGAGGAGATAAGATAGAGAAGAAAAGGTTAGCATTTATATTGCATTGTTTAGTCTGTGAGTAAATTCTGTTTCTGCCTTGGGCAAGTATGTATGCTGAGGTTAATTATAGGAAAGAATTAGTATTCTTGGGTAAAGTATGCTGCATTTTATATTTTACGGAATACTCTCAAAGGCATGAGCTAGTATTTAATTTGGTTGTTGGTGCTGATCTGAAAGAACAGAAAAATATCTGTTAGCAGCCCTTAATATTCTCAAAGATGGACTGAGAACTTTTAATTTCACTCCTGAAGAAACTATTTATACTGTGACCAGTAAGGGTTTTGCCTTGCACATTATACTGTCAAGTGCCTGTTTCTCACCTTGATGATGTGTTTGATGCACAGCTTAACTGCAACCTTTTTCAGTTTGTTTTTAGATGTATGATAAAGAATATGCTCACAAATCTGAAACATAAAACAAAAGTGGGAAATTGAGATATGTAAAATTCCAGTTTCACTCCTAGTGATGAAAGTTTTGATGTGCTTTTTGAGTGATATTTCCTCAGAAATAACCATTTTAAGGATCAACATTATTAAATTTAATATAATTTATTGTTATGCTTTAATAATGTATTTGTCTGTTGAGAACTCACTGGTGTGAGCTTTCCTTCTCTCATGTTTATAAATGTGTCTGAATTTCAGAATGGGGTCCTTTCATCTTTTACTTTTGTTAGATGCTTAACTACATTAAATGTTATGAGCTTAAGCTATACACAGCTCCATACGTGGAATAAGTGTAGAATATGTCCCTTAATATTTGTTTTGAAATTGCGTTTCAATCTATGTGAAATGTTTTAGAAGAAGGTAGCGTTAAGATGGTATGATAAGATTGCACAAAATAAAATATAGTTTATATTGCTTACTCGTAGCCAATCTGCATGATTGTTGGTGTGGTTTTAACGGGAATTAAAAGCTTTGTGTGGCTGTTACTAGTCACTTAGCTCTGAGCAAAGTTCTTTCTGAGTATTTTTATTTATTAGCATCATTTGCAAAAAGAAAAGTAGTATTTTCCATATGAATAAAGATTTAGTTTGAACTGAAATGCCTTATTCTTTGACCTTTTTTTGTCATTTGAATTTGTCATGTGAATATGTTTACATTTGCTTGGACAGTTTTGGCCACCACAATATAAGAAAGATAATTAAACTATTAGACAGTGTCCAAAGGAGGGCCACAAAGATGGAGAAGGGCCTTGAGAGGAAGCCATGTGGGGAGGGGCTGAGGGCACTTGGTCTGTTCAGCCTGGAAGAGACTGAGGGGAGACCTCACTGCAGTTACAGCTTCTTGTGAGGGGAAGAGAAGGATCTCTTCTCTATGGTCACCAGTGACAGGACCCGAGGGAATGGCCTGAAGCTGTGTCAGGGAAGGTTTAGGTTGGGTACCAGGAAAAGATTTTTCACCCAGATGGTGGTTGGGCAGAGGAACAGGCTCCCCAGGGAAGTGGTCACAGCACCAGCCTGACAGAGCTCAAGAAGCACATGGACAGTGCTCTCAGGCACATGGTGTAACTCTTGGGGATGTCTTGGTGCTGTTCAGGGACAGGAGTATAGTGATCCTTGTGGGTCCTTCCAACTCAGCTTATTATTGTAGAGCGTGGCCAAGGAAGTGATAGCAATGAGTTTGCCCAAACTCTGAATTGTGCCATCTCAGAACTTGCAGTATCCTAGATTTTGAGCATCACACACTGCTTTTACAGTGGCAAGAATTCATTGGTTTCAACAAACTAAAAATATTTTGGTATTTTTTGGTTTAAAATGCTGTGAGTATTGTTGTTTTTTTGTTGGTTGTTTTTTTTTTTTTTTTTTTTTGTTGGCTGTTATGAAAGCTTGGGCAGAGCAGCACTCTTTCCCTGAAGATTTCCAAGCTACATGCAGAGTGGAGGACCTGAAATGCTTTTGCACACACTGGCCCCATAACAAGGTGAGACCTGCACAGCCTGGCCTCTGACACCTGAGGAGCTGCCACTGCTTCCAGTGGAGCAGCTGCAGAAGGAAGTTCATTGTCAGTCTCTCTCTTCCACTCCAGTCTGCTGGCATTGTGCTTGTCTACACAGACTTAGCAGGGAATATTTAGGCAGGTTGTTTCTTGCCATAATGCGTGAAGTAGCTAAACCAGAATGTTTCATTCATAAAAGTTATATTCTTAGGGGGGAGAAAAAAGGCTGTATTGAGATGCCTCTGACTGGACACAGGTGGGTCAGATGCACAGCTAGGCAGGTGAAAGGGAGTGGAAGGACCTGCATTTCCAGACCCTGAGCAGACAAGAACCCTGTTGAATTTTGAGCACAGATGTTCCTATAGCCCAGGTGAATCCAGCCTGGCATCTGTCTCAATTTCTGAAACTTTTCAAAATGCTTGTTATTGTATGGGAATCTTGAATGACAAAACTGTAGGTCATGTGCAATCTGAAAACATGAATGTGCATGTTATTTAGCTGTTTCTTGCATATCTGAACTGTCCGTGCTAATTTGGAGGGGTTTGTTTGATTCTTCCCTTTAAGTGCTTGCTACTTCGTTTCTGATGTATGTGGGAAATAAAACCAGTACTGTGAAGAAGAAAAGTAATTTCCTAAAAGGCTTATCACCAGCAACAGCTGGCAAAGCTGTGTATCATTAGATACTGTCAGTCACAAAAATTTCTTGTAGCATGACTGATTTGTACTATACAAGACAGGGAATCAAACATGTAGGCAAAAAAGCCTACAAAAAAAGTCAAAAGGAGAGAATTACATTTAAGTGCCACCAGCATCATAGCAGAAAGTAAAGCTGCTTCTATAGTTACAAAGAAATAAAGAACATGAAAAAATAAAAAAAAGGAATATAAGTAATAGAAATTTATATGAAGCATATAATAGTAAATAAAATGTAGGTAGATGATGGTTTTTCACATGGTATCTACTGACTGTTATCACTGGTAGGGAAAAAATAAATACCTGCTCTGCTCTTGGGAAGAAATTTTTCCCATTCTGTGTCCAGCAATTACTAAAAGATGCAAGAAAGTGAGAATATTCTTTTCAAGGCCATACAATCTAGTAAAAGCTTGGCTGGCATTTAAGTTTTTATGCTCTTGAGACCCAAATCACACTACTAGAAGCTTAACAACACATTTTGAACTGTGAGTTTGCTATTGGAAAAGAAAAATGATTGTTCTCTGCAGAAAAGTGCACAGCTGTGTTTTCTGAGATTGGTTTGTCCACTTTTGAAAATAATCATGTGATATTTTGCTTTCTGGTTGCTCCAGCCCCCTCCACATACTGAGGAGACTAAACAGTTGATTTTAAGTAATTTTTCAGGGAGTTGGCTGGTTTCATTATTTGAGATTGCTAATTTATAGCAAATGTATATATATCCTGTATCAAATCTGATTCTATATTTTACTATACAATGTCTTTTGGACTTTTTTGTCTTGTACCTTTTTCCTTGAAACCCCCAAATGCTGTAGTCTTGACCATCTTGTTTGTCCAGGAGTCAGATTCTCTACAAGGTTACACTGCTAAATTCCTCAGGTGTTTGAGGGTTGGAGGAAACACTGTGGTGTGTGTGTGTTCATGCTGGAGAGAGGAGGGGACACCAATCTGTCCTGACACCAAGTACTGTACTTAGCATATTATTTTTTTTCTGCTAAAGTTTTCTAATATGCAAGATGATGAATATTAATTTTTCTTTGATTTATTTTTGTTCTTGTAATCTGTTACCTTTATAGGAGAGATGTCACACATGCAAAGACATCCTGATTACACGAAGACCCACTCTTTGGTGTTTCTCTCATGACCAGCACCCCCTTTTAGGCTGAAATCCCTTCAGTTTAGGTAGTGCCTGTAAACAGTTTATCTTCTGAACATTTGCACCAAAACTTGGCGACCAGCATTTGACAGGACAAAAAAAGGAAAACAAGTCAAGCATCACTTCCCATTAGGAAGTAAACCATTGTTTGATGGGATGAAGCACAAGATTCCCAGCAGTCATACTACAGATAGAGTAAATCTGCACATAGGGTTATTTTGAAAGTTAGATACTTAATGAAAAAGATACATGCTCTTTTTTTTTCATTTTATAAACTAACCCTGAAGTGCAGTAACCCATCTGCACAGCATGGCTGCCTCCATGCTCCCTGCCCAAGAGCAGGTGGGACCTGACCAAACCATCGTGGCCAGGGTGAGTGGCAGCTGAGACCACGGTGCAAGCTCTGAGCTCCTGAGCTGTGCAGTGAGCACTGGATGCACGGGGCATGGGGAGGGTTTGCAAGACTAGGGAAGGAGCTGATGTTCTGGCACCAAGGAATGAAGCACACTATAAAGAGAAGTAAGAGGTCCAGAACATCTGGGAATGTTCCTAGAGCTGTTAGTACCAGTATTTATTATTAGGTCAGGGTTTTGATCTTAGGGAATCAGAACTAACACACATCTAGTCCTTTTTCTTGGTGTTTTTTCGTGGTGTTCCCATTCAAGACCAGGACTTTTGGCTTTTGATGAGCAACTGAAAAAAAACCATCCCCTTTGCACAGGTACAAACAGCAAGTTCTGTTTGTTTGTAGCATTGGTGCTCTTCAACTTGCAGCAAACAATTCTCCAGATCTATTCCATACTGCTATGCCTATAAATTAGACTTAGTTGATGAAAAATGTAGAAGGTGAGTGCAGGCAGCAGAAGAAACACAGGATCAGCAGAAAGCCCAAGGGCAGCTTGCAGCAAGGGCTCAGTTGGTGGTAGTATTAATCTACTGAAGTGAGGGGGCTGAACTAGGCCATGGAGCAACTCCCATCCTGGTTAGTGGTGCTCTCACTTCTGCCCAGTGGCTGCTTAAACATGGTCAGGCTCCAGTGTAAGAGCAGACAAAGGGCACAGGAGTAAGCTGTGCACTGTGGAGCTGTGCAAGGAAAAATAGCAGAGGTGCAGCCTGGGACATGCAACTGCAGGAGCTGCTGCATTATGGTCAAGTATATCTGGTTCTAGTGGAAATGCTGCCAAAGTATGCTTTTGTAAATTCACCAAGTTTAAAAGGATACCATTGAGTTCAGAAGGGGAGTGCAGGTTTGCAGCTTTAAAAGTTTCCAGTAGGAATAGGGTTAAAAATAATGGCTGTGCCTAAGAGAATAATGGGGACCAAAACATTGGAAAGAGGTGCTCTCAGCATGCAGAACTTTGTTCTGTATCTGAGCATTATGTGGGAATGATAACTGACTTTGAATAAACAACTTATTTTTCCATTATTGTTTTGCTATAAATACTACAGGAAAATAGCATTCAAGTGGGAAAAGTATACAAAAATCAAGTAAGTAAATTTTAGAATTAAGTGGCAGCTGTTGGTGTAGATCTTGAAAATTGTTAGAAAAACTTTCAGTTGAAGGCACAACTACAAAGTGCAACAGATATAAAAGCAAATGAGTTTTATTCATATTTATAGAAGAATTTACACACAAACCTGAAGGAAATAAGGACTACCAGCATGTCTGACAGGTAGAGGGACAGGTCTGTGTGTGGCACAGAAGATGGCCCATAGGAATTGAAAGAAAGAAACCCACCCTTACTCTCTCACGTTCTGATCCACTTATCTGTCATGTCCTTCAACAGAGATACTTTAAGCATGAAAGGTAACCCTCATGCTACTGAACTTTGTAGGAATTTTTGCTGGGAATTATGTTCCAGTGTCTTTCAGGGGTTGGACCTGAGCGTTGAAGATGAAATTATAAAAACACTGCAAGCAAATAGCATAATTAGCTAATGTTTCAATTTTCTGAACTCTAATTTAGCAACTGTCTCCAAACATTTGATATTGATTTATTTAATACATCTACCTATCTGCCAATTCAAGCAACTTTAGTTGGATAATAAGGGTCTAGCCTTTCTGTAAGTTCTTTCCCAATGATGGAGCTGTAAATATGCTAATTTGTGCACCATGAAATCCAAAATGTTGTGCTACTGTTCCCCATCCTACCCTCTTGTTCCTGCTAGCCCTCGTTGCTTCTGCCTTCTAGACTGCAAAAAGGTCACCAGTCTTTTAATGCTAGTCCTAGTAGAGAACTCTTGGTTGAACTTGGTGTTTTCTTGAAGTTCAGCTTCTTCCTTCTCTTAATGCATTTCTGAGGGATGGGGAACAGAGGGAAAGAAAGAACAAGGTCCCACTGCTCTGTTTTTGCCAGATAAGAGCCTTAGTCCTGTCTGACATCCAAGGAAAAAAGCTCATACAGTGCTCTTGGAGAAGGTCCATGGCAGAGTGTCTTTCCCCAGAAGTAGGTGAACAAAACTGTTGCGAGAGAATTAAAAAAAAAAAAAAGGCCAGGAGTCTCTCAGAGACAGGTTTGGGAGGCAGTGACAGGGGAGTGAGAAGGGAAACCTTCTCAAAAGTGTAATTTCAAGCTCCTTGTGGACTATGGCAGTGAATGTCCTGATTGCCTTTGAACTGGTATTCTCAGGACTAGAATTCACTAAAAGCCAAATCACGCAGCATCGAGAGCTGATCATGGAGAGGCCACAGATAAAGCATGATTTCCTACCATTGCCACTGCAAAATCTGTCTATAAGGAGATCCAGGTTTGGGGACAAAAGCTGTGGAGCAAAAGAAACCTCTGCTGTAGAGATTTAGAACACACTTCAAGGCACCCTTTCTGCTGAAGGGGAGAGAGCTTGCCTTTCCTCCTAGGACAGCAGCACACAGGAGACCAAAGAGCAGAGGTTTCACATTAAGGCATAACCCTTCTCATGGTTACAGTGCTTTAGGTTACACGAGAAAGTACTGGAGTACAGGAAAAGGAGATTAATTCAGGCTGTCAAAATATGCCCAGTGCTTCAGGTGAGGTATTAAAGATTGTTATCCTAAAGGTTAAATCTTTTCCCTGTTCTTTATGTGATTTAATAAAAAAGCTCAACAGACCAACACAAAAACCCAAACACCACCAACCCCATTACCAAAATCACTGCCTTAGCTTTTTTGCTCAAGTAACACAATTGAACGTTATCTTCTTATGCATCCGGTGACTTCGTATCACACAGTCACTCTTAATCAAGCTCTTATTTGACTAGTCTAAGCAATGTACTCACTAAATATTTAACAATTTTGTGGAACTGTTCCCAAAACTCAGTTTTGCCAGTGTTAAAAGCTTGTAGCACTGCTCATGACAATGTGATTCTGCATGCAGTGTTTAAGATTTCTTAAAAAAAGAGTCTAGAACTGAAATGCTTCTCAGCACATCTGTGCACATCTCTTAGCCAGAAGAAATGTCTAAAAAGCCCCTGTTCTGGCTTTGGGGCCCTGGTGGACACCAAGTTGAACATGAGCCAAGCAATGTACCCTTGACAAAAATAAGGTTAGTGGGTGACATGGGCCTACTGCAGGGAGTCAATTGAAAGGTCATAAAGATAAAGGTGTAAAGAAAAGGAGATGACTGGCACATCTGTCCTGTTCAAAAAAGCCGAACTAGAACTCTTCAATCTGGAGAAGATAAGGCTCAGGGGATCTCACCATCTAGTAATACCTGAAGGGAGGGTGGAAAGAGGGAGCCAGGCTCTTGTCAGTGGGCACTGAAAGGACCAGTGGCGAGAGGCACAAATTGGAATAGAGGAAGTGTTATCTGAACATCAGAAAATGCTCTGTTACTGTGAGGGTAACCAAACACTGGCACAGGTTGCCCAGAGAGGCTCTAGTCTCCCTCCTTGGAGACAGTCAAAAGCCATTTGGACACAGTTCCAAACAAAGTCCTGGACAACCAGCTCCAGCTAACCCTGCTTCAGCTGAGTCCCTCCCACCCTCAACCAACCTGTAAGAATAGAATGAAGCCTCTTAAACACAAGGCAGAGTCCTCCTTGTTGTCATCTCAGCTCCTGTCATCTTAGCTCAGCCCAACAGGAGACCCTGGTAATCCTGACTGGATAGCCACACACAGCAACAGATCTCAGAACTTAACCTTCAGCCTGTCAAAGGCCTTTTTGCTACTGAAGAAAGAGGAAGACAAGTAGTGAAAGGGAAAGGGAGAGTAAGCATGATTACTGTCACCTGACATTTCTAAGAGAACAGAAAATTAGTTATTACAGATACTGATTTTTTCCAAACCTGTCTTAAAATGGCTTGTAAGACCTTAAAGTCATTTCTCTCCCTCCTCAATTCAGTGGCTAGGAGAGAGCTTTCCTCTCAGCTCTCTTAATACCTTTTCCCAGCTGTCATCTTATTTGTCTTTTCAGTGCTGGGCAGCTCTGAGGTCACAGTGTAAGAGCTTTGCCCTCTGTCTGCAGGAGAGATGGTTCTGCACAGTCCCTCAGCAGAGGCCTTCAGGTGAGGGGGAAGAGCTCACAGCAGCAGTAAACCAAATGCTGGCTTTAAAACCTTTCTTTCAAGCTCTCATAGAAAGCATCCATATATTTACAGGAAGTTTTATGCAGGGTAGCAAAACTAACCATGATAAAGGAGTGATTAGTGTATGTCAGCCACCACCAGCCACTGTCAGGGTTACTGAGGTCACAGGGACAGGAAAGCATCTAAGCTGCCACAGGAATTAAATAAACAGGGTACAAATTGTTGTTAAAGAAGGGCTGCTGGGTCCTTAACAAATCCAGGAGCTGCAGCAGTGCTTGGCTAGGAAAGCAAGGCTTGCAGCAATGCTCTGAATGAACAGGAGTAAGAATGGAGGTCCTTGGATGCACACCTGACCATTACTATTGCCACAACCAACACCTGCATTGAAAGAAAGAAGAAAAAATGCACAAAACCCTGTATTGAAAAACCCACAAAAATCAGCAATTCAATTCAATCACAAAGATTTAAGTTAACATAAAACTATTTCTTGAGGATATAAATACTTTCCTCTTTTTGTGCAGCCTATTAACAGCCCAGCTCTGCTATTACAAAAAGGGCTAATACAACAAACTACTGTAAAGCAACAGCACTAGGACTCCTTGGATGCTTCTCATTCCATTACCAATTACTACAGACAACAGGTTACAGGAAGACCTTACAAAATTCAAATTGATTAATCTCTATGCACCAGAGGCTTCTAGGAATAACAGATAAAAACATGATTTATTACACTGTACAAAACTGGATTCAGAACAAGCAAGTGCAGAATATGGTACATGATTTATTTTTTTATGTACATTACATATTGTTAAATTTCATTGACAAATCCTAAACTTCCATATTTTTCGTTTACCTGCTTAAGCCAAGAAATTTATTTTGTTCTACAGGATAGAAAAAAAAATAGCCTCCTGGAGAATTTATCATCTGATTAACTTGGCAGAAGGTGCTCCAGCTCAGACTGACTCTCAATGTTTCCCATAGCTTGTCAGGTTAGAACCTCAGTTGGTAGCATAGTGTTCTGCCACTGTACCAGTCCAGAAACAAGCAAATCCATCCTTATTAAATTTCAATAATGTCTTCTTCTTAGAAGATGAAATTAATGCAGTTGCACTTGTAGACATTCCAAACAGTATAAATGAAGGCTGTAGCTACATCAGAAAGATTTCCAGTAGCCCCAGATTGGTCTCATGAGTCCTGCAAGATGTGCTAAGATAGGTTAAACGTTTAATAAAGTCCTTAAGAAAAATAAATATTTTTGCATAATGTATGTACAAAAATTGCTTGATTTCCTTCATTCATACAGGTTCAACAGCAGATATAACCACAGTTGTATTTCAATCACTAGCTCATAATAATGAATGCCAACCTTCATAAAGATGTAGTAAGAGTCTAAGAGAATATTGGCCTATTCTTCATAATAGTGCAAATTATATGGAGGTGTTTTGAAAACCATGGCTTATAGAAAGAAGGATTAAGAAAAAAAACCCTCCTTTGGTCCCTGCAAGAGTAGTTTCTTCCACAAAATTTTCAAAACTCCCCTACATAATTTTAACCAACTATTAAGGCGTCAAAAGCATGGATTTAAAGTTGAGAGTAAAGTGGTCTTTCTTGGACTTGAAAAAAAGTCCAGTGGAGATTTCCTGACAACGAAATTTTCTAAATGTTTCTCCTTTCCTCCTCACTATTCTGCACAAAAGCAATATGCCAAATGAACCTCTCTGATAATCTCCCCCATGTATTTTTTTAAACTACAATAAAACATTACACTTAAATATATTGCACAAAAAGCATAACATATCCTGCCTGACTCTTCACAAGAATGGCCACAAACACAGGAGAACAGCTACTGAATATCTCAAAATTTGAAGAGATCAATGAAATGCTGAGGAGATACTGGCATGAGACAGGTGTTTGGATCACTGGCTGTGCAGGGGTGTCCTGTATCCTGAAAAATGAAGGAGAAAAATAAATTAATTCTCTTTCCATATTCAGTCTCCCTTCACCCCCAGTTTAAGAAAAAAAACCCCAAAACAACAACAACAAAACAAGCCCAAAACAATTCTCTCCTTTTACCAGAACCTCAGTTGGAGGTTTCCTCTTTGGAAAAGTATCATCTTCCTTATTCATTATTTTTCGATAAGCACAACCAAAAGGCAAAAAGGCACCAGCTTTGTTGAACCTAAATTATCTATTTCATCAAAACCTGAAGTCATCTATTGCTTTGGGGGAAAATGAGTCCCTTGCTTTGAAAATGATGGGCAGTAGATATTTCCTCAAAAAACCTGAATTTTCCTCAAAAACCTGGTGTTTGAATTGCCAGTCTTAAAAGCTTTTCTGCCTTGTTACATTTTCCCCCTAATCTTTCCTTTGTCTTTCACGCCTACCTTTTCCCCAAGTGAAATAAAAGCACTGCCTTAAAACAGAAGTTGGCACCTAGGCAAGGTAGGAATAGAGAAGTAAGACAGGGTGGAAAGGCTTTGCCATTTCAAATTCACTAAGCCTGCAGAGCTTTCTTTCCTCTACCAGAAATTTGACCTCAGCAGACCTGTCTGATTATTTAAGATTCAAATTCCTTTGAACAAAAAGTTCTGTTTTGCATCTTATTAGAACTCCCTAAATGAGGGAAATGCAGAGGTGTAATGAGAAGTTCCCAGACAGTTCAATGGAGAAGTTAAAAAACTTGTCAGTGTTGTCATAAGGCTCAGAAGTGTCCTCACCAGGTTTTAAGGAGCTTCTGTTCCTTTTTCATCAATGTTGGTGAATGCAACATGTGAGGCAAGAAAACTAGATAAACACATGACAAATAGATCACAGACTACTCTGGTCTTCGTTGCTTTTGTTTCCATAGGAAGTGAAATTACATGCAATTCAGTTAATAGAAGGAAAGAATCTCTAAGTGATTTTTTTTCTCACTGCCTAATTCCCACCCAAAGTCTTTGCAGCATCCAAGTGCACCAGCTGAAACACATTATAAATATTGCTCAGCTTTTCCAGTGAAAATTGTTACTCAATAGGTTTATTATCTTTTTCCATTAAGTCTATGGAAGACTACAAGAACACACCAGGTGATATCACCTCCTAATCCACCCACTCTTTCTAATCATTGCTTTAACATCACCTGAGAAACAATTGTTATATTCATGACACAGAGGGAAAGACAAACATACACATAAAAAAAGAGACCCAGGTAGAACTGCCTATTGGGGGAATCTGCAGATGAGAAAGAACAGATGACCAAGACCAAAATCAGAAGTGTTAAACTTAACACCTTCATCTTGAGATGACTTCTGCAAGGAAGAGCTGCACCACACCAGAAAACACTCTTAAAGGTAGTTGCTAATGGACTATTATCTTCTCTACCCATTGCCATGTCAATGTCATGTCATTACTTTCCTAGTTTCCAGGAAAAAATACCATCAGAATTATAATTCTAGGGAACAAGGCTGAGTTTATTCTCTTTTAGTTCTTATTTGTACTCCGGAATATTTTAAACTGGGTTTGAAACATGCTGCTTTCTCTGCACATCATTATAAAAACACTTTTGAAAGTTCTACCGAGTCAGGAATTACAGGTACAATAAAATCTCAGCAATCAGTTATTGGTGGTTTTAGTTACTGAAAACAACAAATTTTACAGCGAAAAAAGTGATGAGGACTGAAAAGAAGAATCACAACTTTCTTGTAATTATGAGTATTCCTCATTTCAAGAGAAATACATTTTCATTGGAATTACATTTAATAAAGTGTTAAAATAATTTGATTTCAATGTTTCAAAGCTAAAGCAGACTTCTTTCAAAGTAAGAAGACAATTCCCCAGGAAGAGTGTTTACTGGCAAATGTAGTTTTCCTCAAAATTTAGCATTAGCTAAATAATTTAGCATTTAGCTAGACATTAAGAAGGTCTGTATAAGTATTTTCACCATTTCTTCATTCAGAAGGCAACAATGTAATTGCTTCCCTTGACTATCTCAAGCCACACGCAGCCTGTTTTGGGGAATTTCTTTTCAGAGAAATTCTCCATAAAAGTATATATGACTACAGCATTCCAAGTGCAATAAAATCAATTTTAGTATCTTTGTACGGAAGTTATCTGAAGTGCATGTTACTCTTCAGATTTAAGTACAGAATTAAATACATCAGGGAATGCAGAAAACAGTTTATAATAACACTGAGTGCAGAGAAACCTATTTCTTAGCAAAATCTGTCTGATCTCACTGACACCTACGCTCATTAGAAATTGAATTATGGCTCCTAGTTTAAATGACATTAAGAGGGAATATAGCAATAATAAAAGACAAAATGATGAAAAGCTGAGATGGGAAGTCATCACTACCTTTATCTAAAAGAAAACAAGAAAACTATTCCTGCTGCTAAACTGATGTGCAGAATGAAAAATCAAAACAAAGAGCATCAGACAATTAGAAAGGAACACATTATTCACTTTGACATTATGGAACAGTCAGCAATGAAAACAGATGAGACACAAGAAATACCTGGAGTAACAAAGCAAGGTGGTAGTCCTTTGAAATCGTGAAGAAGGAAGCAGGAAGGAGAGCCATAAAGTAAAAGAAGCAGAGTTAAGGTTCATTTAAGCAAAGGTTCATAAGTCATTTAGAAAGTCTTTTAGTCTTGTGGCAAATCACAAACAGCTTTGTGAGAACCAAATTCAGCACAAGTTGCAAGAACACTAAAACCAAGTGCTATGCAAAGTGATTACACTGTTTTCATAAAGCCCTGGAAACTCAAAGAAAAAAGGTATTTCAGCTTCTGTGGCCATGTCTGAGATAACTGAAAAGTGCTGCTATGTAAGCTTAGGAAAATAAAAGAACCTGCCACAATTGCAATGGTGCCTAGTGGAACAGAGGAAATAGCATACATGAAAGCACTCACAGAGGCATCACACAATAATTAGTCATTACTTTTGCACTACTGAAATTATGTGTTTTTTTCAGTTTCATCATGGACAAATCCTTTAGAAAGAAGTCATTTTGAAAACATGTTCAATATGAAAATTTTCTTATGACTCCCTCCTAACACAGAAGAGTACACAAGTCACTGTACTTCCAACAAAGAACTCAGGAGACTCCTACGTGCTGTATATAAATTTACTTTGGTTACAGATTTTAGACAAGTAAAGGAATACAAATGCCTCTTCCTTAAAAACTCCTAAAGACCTGTTAAAAACTCACTATGATTATTATAGTATACTGAAAAAGCAAAAAGTCATTTCCCTACTTCAACAGTGCAATAGGTAATTCAATTCAGCAGCCATCAGTCCCTTCTTCTGCAAGATCCTCTTTGGAAAGAACACAAAACAGACTACACCAAGAATTTCCTTTGTGCAGCCCTCTCACATCGTCAGCAATGTGACAACATATTACATCACATTATATTATCAATTTCATAAATTGCTGACAAGTCTTCTCATCACTAGCCAGGCCTGTACTTCTGGACTATTTCAGACCCTTGTGGCTTTGGTTCTTTGAAACTCCTAACTCTCAGCACACTTACTCAAAACTACAATTTACTTGCATCAAGGATGCCCTTTAATGTAAATAATTTCCCTAAGTAGTCTCATGCTTATGCACCACTTCTCTGTCTCCAAAAACATTATGGAGAGCAGTCATATTCCTTGTTAGCACAACTGAGTTAACAGAAATGAACCATTCCTAATCTTCTTCATGCCCTGATCACTTTAGCACCTTTTTCTCTGCAACTATTCCAATGTTTTGCTTTGCTTGCTAATGAAGGAAGAAAAATAAAAATAGATGCCTTATGAAGAAGGGTTCAGCTCTGCCTGAAGTTCTTCTGAATGACCTTGGAAACAAAAGTTGCCCGACTTCTGAGTAATACTATTAAAAGAAGAAACAAAATTTCTACAGATTACCAGCTATCTGAAGAACAGTGCTTCCATTTGTTTCAAGATTCAAACACTTGCTACTTCCTCTGTAGTAACTGTGATTTACCTTTTAAAATTTGGATTTGGTAGTAGTGTTTTTGTTGTTTTTTTGCTTTGTTTATTTTGGCTTTTTCTTGCTATGCATTGCAGATATAATTGTATGTCAAGCACTCATATACATATTTAATTTAACAATCTTTCTAGTCGAGTATGATACTGAAGCTTGAATCAATTTTCAAAGCCTGAAAAAAGTTCTGATTAAGGAATATTTTCACCTAGAATACGATTTATCTAGAATTAATAAAGTACCTCCTGTCCCTTTGCCCCTCACCCCTGCTTTATTTCTCACCTCTCTTTAGCAAGCTTGGGCAAGAATATAGACACAAGAGTCTGAAAAAAAAGGCATTCTTTTTTTCCCTATGTAACTGAGTGACCAGCACTACTTGACCCACACTGCCCTGTAAAAACGGGGAGTATATTTCAGATGAACAATTAACTTGTCCCTGCCAATAAAGGTGCCAATTATGCATAAATCAATTAATTTAACAATCTATTTTAGCCTGATCACCATTTATTTTAAGATAAAGACAAATCTTAGATACCAAGACTAGAGAAGGAATACTGCAATGTAGGCTCACAGAATGATCAGGCTGGGAGGCACCTCAGGAGGTCTCTCTCAGCCTCCTGCTCAAAGCAGGCTAAGCTGTTAGATCAGACGAGGTTTTTCTGAGCTTCATTCAGTCAGTTCCTGATAACTTCCAAGGATGGAAACTGCATCAGCTCTATGGTCAAACTGCTCCCTTGCTTTGGCTGTCCTCATGGCAGGATCTTATGTCCCCCTGAAAATCTTCTCCAGCCACTCCTCACATGGCAAGTCCTCCAGCCTCCCTGATTATATAACCCTCACCTGAACCTCATCCAGTTTATCAATATCTTCCTTGTGCTGCAGGCATCACTGGCTGCACCATCCTAGATGGTTTAATGAGAGCTGCATGAAAAGGGTAATGGCTTTCCTCAACCTGCTGACTGTGGTCGTGTTGAAACAGCTGATCCCAAACACCTGCTCCAGTATTTTTGTGCAGAACCAGACATCCACTCTATAACTGCACTGTCACTTTAAGACCTGCCCAAATCTCTAGGATGAGGCAGTCAGCACTGAAATGGTGATCTAGCAGGCACTGCTCATCAGCCCAAAGTACCTTTAGAATTGCCTGTGCTGTGTTCCAAAGAATTTAAAAGTCCAAAATAAGCCCTATTATTCTGGCAGTAGATTGGAACAGGTGTCTTGTCACCTTGACTGCTATAACCTACTACTGGAATACTACTGCAACCTGCACAGGTTCACTGCCTCTTACTGTCCCACCATCTCCAAAGTGAAACATTTAATTCCAAACACTTTTCAATTACACTAAGATCAAAATGAGAGAAATTTAGTGTAGAAAGCATTAACTCTACACAGTGAAGGCAGACAATCCAGAGAAATCTGATACCATAAATGCCATCTAAATGCACCTGTGTACCTCCCTTTGATATTTCCTCTTTCAGAGAGAGGCTTTACCCTACATGTTGAGCTACATGCTAAAGACTTATTCCACTGTTATGAAAAGTTCTTAGTTGTTCTTGACACAGATCCTTCAGAAAATGCTCAGGCTTTTCACAGTAGAAGCCAATTCTGGCTACCTGCTTTCCTACTATTAATTTTGCAAAATATTACTACCTAGAAGGGCTCTCATGATATCAGAAATACTCAGCTTCAAGACCACATCATTAAGGAACGTACTATTTCCAGCAGGATTTAGCTTATCCTGCTAAACAGCCTAGGTTTTTTGAAGGAAAATAAAAAAGCCTCACGCAGACATAAAACTTTTAATAAAAATCACAGAAAGATGACACAAGAGCAAAAAATTCATGTTAATTAGAATATGAGTATTTTCCAAGATTTCGCAAACATTTCTTGCTCTTTGCTGTCCACTTGACACTACCTATTATCTGATCTTTCAGCTATAAAATTAAAGAAGTCTCACTAACTAGAAGGCTCTGTTACAGTGCAACACCGAGTAAAAGCAGGATTATGTAATCACAACATTAAAGAAGAGAATGCCCTACTGAAACTAAAATCATCCTGTAAGACAACATATGCTTCATGGTAAACCTCAAAACCAGGGTAAAACACACTCTGGATGAAGTTTTAAATATTCCTCCAAGCTTCAAATGGGACAGAAGCAAAAATATAAAAATACAGCACTCTATACCAATGTGGTAGGAAAAAATGCAGTAATTACTTCTCATTAGACATGTACTGCTTACCATGGCATCATTAAAAACACTAACTTCAGACTAGTCCCTCACAACTTTCATTAAGATCAAATTAATAAAAGTAGACTAATTAATAAAGAGTAACTCTTTCCCCATGGCACTCTTCATTGCAATTCTAACTATTGAGGTTATCAGATACCAAGAAATAAGAAGTCAAGATTAAGAAAAACTTTAGATTTAACATAGATTTTATATGGAAGTTTTATTTTAAAGTTAGATATTAGTTATCCAATCACCTTTCACATGAGAAAGCTGATAAGATGACACTAATATTTTTCCTTGCATATGATTGCCAGTAGATGTTTGAACTTATTTCTGATTATCTGTTCCAAAGCTCTTACCTTCCAAAACAGAATACTACAGTGTCGACAGAAATGCAAGGTGTCTCCGTACTGTTCCTTTATTGGGTAATATTTCTGAAGTGCAAAGTACATCAGCTTCCAGTCAATGTGACCTTTCTCTGATGGAATCAAATGCCTACAAAACTAGACATAAAATTAATATCTTCCTTTAAAATTGTTGTAGTCAATTCAGGCAAAGGACAGGGGAAGGTGGAAGAAGGTAGTTAAACTGAAGCTTTGTAACTAGAATTCTTTGAAGTCAATATTATGACATCATACATCTCTGCAAAGCAGTGACAGATCTGGCCACAAAGAAGATGGAAGGCAAAGACTAAAAATAGAAGAGTGCATATTTGCCAAGAAAAACTAGGCCATACACAGCTGATCTAATTCTACTGTCTCAAAATTATTCTAATTATAGTCAAGAAGCATTTAACAAAACAGTATTTAGAGCTGTAAGCAATTAATTTTATCCTTTAAAAAAACCCAAACCACTCAGGATTGAGATTTAAAAACATGATTGTGCATTACAGATAGTGGTTTTCTGTTAAAGCATTATGGATTTAAATAAAGCTCTGTCTTTAATTTTAAAAACATATACATGTTTATTTTTCACATTTGGTTGTGATCTTTCTAGAAGGATAGCAATAATTAGTGAATGATGTACTTCTTGAGGACCTAATCGGCATGTAAAGATTAGCTGCTGCACAACAGCTATTTCTCTCCAGCTTGAGAGACAGACAAGGTTTATTAAGTATGTATTATAAAAGATTTCTGTTCCACTCGGTGTGGATTAATGCTAATACATTGAAAACTTTCTTCATTCAGAAGACAATTCCTGAATGGGGAGAGAATAGAACTGCCTGATTCCAGCTACACTTCAATTTGTTTCATAATGCCTCTCGTTTTTTCCAAAAGTGCTCTTCAGACATCAATTATGTTTTCATGGTTGTTCCAATGGCTCAACAAACACACTGCA
This sequence comes from Irena cyanogastra, assembly GCA_013397155.1. Classification (NCBI taxonomy): domain Eukaryota; kingdom Metazoa; phylum Chordata; class Aves; order Passeriformes; family Irenidae; genus Irena; species Irena cyanogastra. The sequence goes on along the minus strand of VWZV01000386.1, from coordinate 22,200 downwards.
GAGGACAGAAAAAACCAACCTAACATGATTCTGTGGCTTATTAAACCAGTACACTTTTAATGAGAAGAAGCAGAATTTGATATGGAATATCATTAGATAATAACTCAGTAAGAAACTGAATGTGAACATTCAGGAACACACTGGAAACACTCTGTACAAGAGTGCTTTATGGGGCATGGGGACAGCTAATTTCACTGAAACCCTTAAGGATATTTTTCCCGGCATTACCCTAGCATAAGAAGTTCCTCTCTAACCAGTTTTGTCACTTTTCAATACAGCTTACCTCATCTACCCTCAAAATTCGCTCAACTGATACATAAGCTTAAATTTGTTATCCTTGTAACTTCATCTTGAATTCTTCTGGGCTGCTTCTGAAGATGGGTTTCCAGTTTGCTTTTGTCTGTCTAGTTTTTTCCACAGTTAATTCTAAAACCTTCCATCTCTCAAAAAAAAATCTTATTTGGGTCAATGGTGCATGAGTTAATTGAGCTTCAGTTCTGTCTTCCCCATTACAATAATACTTAAACTGGGAGTCACCAAGAAACTTCAACCTGCCAGATTTAACAATGGGCACTTTGGCTTCCTCCAGTACAGAATGTACTAGGTTTCAAAAGTTCTTCCTCCAGTTCTTGATGAGGTACCTTCTACTTTCTTAGGCTTATTTTCAACTAGTCTGATTTTTTTCCCCAGCATTTATTAATGTCAGAAAAGGAAGACAGTTCTGGAGTCATTCCTAGATTAATTTAATGCTCTTTATGAGGAAGTGACAGGAAAGTATTATTTCTCCTTCTGTTATTAATTTCAAAGCATTTGTTCTAGTCTTCTTAGCGAAGATTCAAGTTGGCTTCTCCAGAATTTTCACGCAGCTTGAAAGTTTGAGCAACCTGTCTGCCTACCTTAGTTGGCAAAGCAAGCTCTACTTCAGAGGAACACTTGACAGGTATCCCCTACAACACTGGTTAGGCAGTTTTTAAAAAAGCCCATCTTGCAATCATAGTGCAGTAATTGTGAGTGTTCTCTGTATCTGGGGTTTGATTCCTCCTAAATACAGCATTCAGTATGTCTGTGAGTTTAAGGTAACTACTGGAGTGTTTCCTTGTGTTCACTTTCAAAATTAATGCCAGGAAACAGTCCAGTAGTTATCCTAAACTCACAAACATACTGAATGCAATATTTAGGCGGAATCAAGCCCCAGATACAGAGAATACTCACGATTACTGCAAAATGATACTTCTATCTCAAAAAGGGCAAATTCATGCTCCATTATTAGTATATGATATCAAAAAGGCTACATCTATATAAATAACAGAAATTATTACCTGCTTTTCCGCAAAATGGTACTGGCAGAGTTTTTTCCACAACTGTCTGTCTTCACTAAGCATGTACAAAGTTGGGGTCACTTGACCCAAAGTAATAATGTCCCAGCCATCAGAGAACCTGTATAAGATGTTATTCAGCATATGGAGAGGGAGATCGCTAAGCGTAAGTCCATTGTTGACTTGCTGGAAATAAGAGTTGAAGACTTTTAGGTACAAAAACATGACAGTATAAAGTACAAATAAGATTCTTTACTTTAGAGGCATCTCAGGTCTTTGTTTAGTTTTTTCAAATCACTGAGTAATATCTATGGTCAATGCTTGCCTACAATTATTCTCTAACTGTTGTTGAAAATTTAAATTACTAATGGTACAGAAGAAGCAACAAACTGTAAGCTTTATAACTCATAGCTTTCCTACTGTTAAAATAAACATATCCTAAATTCATTATTTAAATTTCAAATAATTTTTGAAACACTTCTGTTCTCTCAAAATATTATGCAGTCTTGACTGCATAACAATGTAATAATTGACTATAATATAGTCAATTCTATCTCTAATGTGCTAAAGCCTTAACTATAAGAAAACCATGAACCAATTATTTCTACCTTGTTGCATCACTTTAGTTTATCAATTTTTATCAACAAACAAAACACCTATCAACTTGCCTTAAGACAACTAGAGTACAGAATACAGGACTAAAGACCAGAGGTACAAAATGAAAGCATTTTGGAAGTCAGGGGCAGAAGAGAGTGGGAGAATTTCTGAAGTCTAGAGAAAGTTCCTCCTCATGTACAAATGAGAAAATCTACAGAGGTGACAGATGAGAGCACTGAGAATGTTTTCATTAAGACTCCACACCTCTGTGAACTGTAGTGGGGTAAGCTACAGCACAGCTCCTACACGACTAAAGCTGGAGCCCACAGTGCCAGGTGGCAGAGGCCTAGCAGGCTGGAGGAAGTGTCCCAGCTGGCAGGGAGGGAGCATGGCAGCTGCCAGCCCCAGGGAGCAGAGCTGCCCTGGCACAAGGTGGAGGCAGCACAGCAGCCCTGCACCCATGGGCTCACACTTCTGTTTCCTTCCCAGCCATTCACTTTGCTCACAGACCAGACTTCCCATAGAGTCATCTGGTACAAACCCTGCTGGGGCAGCAGCACTCCTCTGCTGAGGAATGAACATGTGAGCACTGCAGATGCAAGATTTCTCATGGGCTACTTCAGCCAGTGTGAAGCGGCTCCAAGGGAAGGGTCACGCTGGAAGGAAACAAGCACAGCAGTAACTGCACTGTCTCAGAAGTGTCTGTGCTGTGGTGGCCTGGTACATGAAAACTGCTGAAACCAGGTTTCTCATTTCTCCTTTCTATTCTAAAAGTAGCTGGTTTATTCAGATAACCAGCTCACACAGAAAGGACAGTTTCAAAATGTCATAGCTGGAAGCCAATAGATAAAACACTTGTATGACTTTACAGTGAGCAATATCTTACAGGATTTCTTCCATGAGTAACCCAGTGAGATGAAAAAAAGTTGTCTGCATATCATCAGAAGTTTCCACTATAAAACCCTGGAACAGTGCATACCACATGCTTTGAACACAGTCACATGAGGAGAATCCAGATGCTGAAGCCATTACCTTTTTTTTTTTTTTTTAACAAAACCAACTCTGCTGATGTATAAATCTGTAAAATTGCAACTTGAACTGATACACTTCCGAAATGTCTTTTAGATTCTTATTTCTTCAGTTGTAGAAAATTTATTTTGGAACTAAAAATTGGGGCTTGTCTATCCAACAAACTAGAGACAAATTTTTTTAAACTTATTTGAGTGGGAAAACCAATTCTATCTATACATCTCTGCTACAAAGCAGCAGAACAGACGCTAGCAGCTTTCATTAGAGAAAAGCTATTAAAACATTAGAAAATTAAGTTGATGCCAATGAGTTAATTTCTCATTACTTATTTAAAAAACAAAACAAGTAAAACTGCTTAAAATGTATTTGAAACTTGGTTCACTTACAAACCTTCATGCAATATTCAACATAATTCCCCACCCCCAAATATTAATTAACATGACTTAATAATGTACCTTGTTCATCTGAAGATTTTTTAATTGTTGTTGCCACAGAAGGATGGTTTCTAACCGACAAATCCAAATATTGATGTTGCCTACCAACACAGATTTTCCTACTCCCCTAATCAGTATACACAGAGTAGAACTCAGATCCTGTAGAAGATCTTTGATCAATCGTGGATTATATTGGTCTTCCATAACTGGAAAACAAAACAAACCAAATACAATTTTGGCTGACAGAGTTAACCAAGTTAATTGCTCAATCTAATCAACGCTTTTTTTAAAGATGAATTAATTACAACTCAATTGTTAGTGTATAAATAACTGCCCTAATTCCCACCATGACATTGTGCGAGATCAATAATAAACAATTTCACAGGCAACTTCGATGCAAAAATTCATGCTATGCATTTAATAAACTTAATGCTGAACAGGTAGTTATAAATCCAATTTCTTCAGTTCAAAGCACACAGTATAACATCTCCATTTAGTGTGGCTAGCAGAAAAAAATAAAAATCAATATAATGTAATGGCTTTTTCTTAAAATAATCAAAAAGTATGTTTTTTGAGTCTCAGTACATCATGCAAACTGAAACCCAAATATTTTATTAACCTAAAAGCTTTCGCATTTTGTGAAGAGTATAATTTAACAGTAACCAATAGTTTTCTAAATAGAATCTAAATGTCACTTAATTTCACTAACCTGTTTCAATAGACTTTATTCAATAACTAAGAGAAAATAACTTACTGCAATCATGGGATGGAAAGTATGAAACATGGTATAATTAAGTATGCTATTACTATGTCTTACAATGTAAAAATGGTAATAAAACTAACAAAAAATATCAGTTGATAGCTTAGTTACAGCAATTAAATCTGAACAGTTAGATTACAAATCCTTAGGTCTTACCCTTCTGCACAATTTTGTCCAAAATGTTAAAGTAGTTCTTCTGTGCTGCACCACTCAGTGAAGTTAACTGGGATTTTGCAATTAACTGCAAAAGCTATGACAAAAAATTAAAAGTCAGAAGAACCACAGAAGTAAAGGATGATTTTAAACGCATTTAGTGCATACACTCACCTACAACAGCCTGCATTGGCATTTTGTGAAAATATAACTATAGAGTTAAGAAAACAAAGTAAGACATGTAGAAAGCTTTAAGCATTCCCACTGGCATCCCATGAGCAATTTCTGAAGGATGCACATTTTCAAAATATCGTACAAATGGTACCGATTTCTTTCTGGTGCTTATCCCTGAGAAAGCACATGACATACAGACTTTATGAGCTGTAGTGAAGCAACAGAGAAAGTCTGTTTTGGGGGCTCACAAATACAAATATGAACTTGGATGTGGCTGGGTCCTGAAGTCCCTGACATCACTCTGAACTGACACCAGCTACTAGAATTACAGCTTCTGCATGAAAGTATCATACTGGTCAAACTGAAGTGTGATGGATTTAGTGTACTACTTTCAACTCACAGAGAGGAAATACCCTATTTTGTCTAAACTAGGCAAAACCACTTTCTGTATTAGACCTACATTCAGGCCCCTGGTAGAATAAACCACAGCAATCATGAGCATTGTACAAACCATATCAGTAACGTTCCCTTAACTGTTATAGTAAGAATCTCCTAGCTGTCCACACATCTGTCTCTGAAACCACTCTGAGCAAAAATGTGACAAGAATGGTGGCAATGGTTTAGGGCAAAATAATCAAAACAGCTTAAGTTCTCGCCACATATGAATGCCGAGTTACAGCTACTAGAGGCAGGCCTTGCTCCATTCTGGCACAGTTGCTTTTATATTCCAGATTAAGTTTCAGAGCTGATAAGAACCATTAGCTCTTCAACAAAAAATGGTCTCTTACTATAAGAGACTTTGGTGTTGTGACACCATTGCAAAGTTCAGAAGTGTGGCACTGAGCTTTGCAATTTGCACTTTATAACAATGAGTTCAGAACAAGTGTTCTCAACACACTGGAAAGGGAAAGCACGGAGCAGAAAACAGCATTCCGTACAGAGTGCTCCAGTGTAGGGTAGCATCAAGTGTTGGCACAGAGGATGAAAAAGACTAAGCTTGCCAAAAATTATATTGTCTCTTCACTACTAAAACACCCATTTGACACTTCACTCAACAATAATTTTCCTTGGGAGGAATAAAGAATACACCTGTTCTGTTCCTGATTTAATAATGTTACTTCTGGCTTCTGTGCACGATCTCTGACAATACATTATGTACTATGAAAGAAAGAAATAATTGTCCTGATGTATTTAAATACAAGCAATATAGTCTCAAAAACTGTATAAATAGATATCAGGATCTCTTTGTTGGCTTTTTCAAAGCCTATTAGCTTGATTAATAATTTAGAACAAACCTAGAGGTCTCTGGCAGTCTGCCAGTTCAAGCAAGTAGGTACATTTCTCTTGATTAATTTTAAAAAAATCAGTTATGTCATTCAGTCTAAAGATCAAATTAAAGAAACAAATTCCACCTGATTGACTATAATGAAGATTCCAATTTCAGTGAAAGTTAATATGCAAGGATTAAGACAATGCTAGCAAAAGCAAAGTAGCAGGGAGTACAAGGATCTCACACACTGATACATGCAGAGCCATGGCTTATGTTGTCTACTAGAGAATGTAACTTTGAATGGATCATCTGTTTACTCAGAAACATTTGGACAAAATCCACCCATATCAAATTCGGTGTATCAGAATTTAACAGCTACAAAGTTATCAACACACTACAGCACCAACAAATACAAAAAACTAATTGATCCTACCTTCTCCCCCTCATTGCCCATTCTAAAAGGGTCTTGGACAGACATCAATATTAACTTTTATTAATGAATGGCATATTTTTGATTAGTTGAAGAATCATCATGATGGCCTGGGATCAAAGAAGGCCTAGAGAAGGGTTTGGTCCTTAAAAATAGTATTCTTGAGTTATACCTTGCTATCAACAAACAGCCACCACCTCAGGGGAACTGATTCAAAAGACATGATCAAAGTTTTGTATTTGTAAAACAATTCTAAATTTTAAAAATTCCAAATGAATTCTAAAACATTTAAAGGATTTTCAAAGTCTATCTACTACTTTAAATTCACTCAGATTTCTTAGGGTCTGCTATTAGCAGAATAATGGTTTGGATTGCAAAGCCAAATTTCTCAATTTTTAAGTACTGCTCCTTTGTCAGTGATCTTAAGCCCAGCTGACTAAACCAGCATTTTATATTTCTTGGTGAACAAAAGAAAAACTGGTCAACATGCTTATGCTGGACTTTGCACTTTGAGTTGAACTATTTTAAGCAACCCAGTTTAGGCACTGCAGCATCTAAAACAAATGCAAAATTCTAGATCTGCATTCCTTTTACCTGCCTGCTGTTCAAGTGGGACATCCAAGGTTGACACCATTTATACCAAATCACCTTTTTTAAGTGCTTTGGTTTTTATTCTTCCTACTGTTCAAGGCTGAAAAGTCTTGGAAAGGATCAAGGCTCTTGATTCTGCTCCCAAAACAGCATTTAAAAGTAATGTTCTAAACCACAACATATACATATACCAAAAAAGTCGAGACCCTGCAAGGGGAACAAACCAGGCAAGTACCCTAACCACTAGCCTGGAAGCAAATCCTTTTTGCTTTGTTTCCACATCTCTTGTTCTTCTGAAAGTACAATACATTGCCTCATCTTCACAGGCATGGACAGAATATGTTTTCTCTACAAATAGTCCACAAGCTAGTGGTAAGGGTGTTCTCCTGGTATGTTTATGTATTTTTTATTTGTGTCTTTTCAAGTTCTGGATGCATTCCAAGAAATACAGTATTTGTGAACAGCCTCACCACTGAACAGAAACCTAGTCCTGATATGATTCACATTTTGAGCTTCTCTAGGCACTGGGACAAGCACTTTACTACCTCAAGTTAGATAATAAAAAAAAACTGAGGCTAGAAAGATATCCCCAAAACAAGCATTTCCAAGTGGGCAGCTGGTGAGGCATTGAGGTAATTAAGGCTGGAGTCTCAAGTTATAAGAAATGAAAACAAAGATAAAAGCATAGATATCTTGTCCTTGATAAAAAAAAACTGCAATGAATCACAGGACTGGTAAGAAGTTGCAGAAAATACAGAAATAGTAAAATATTTATACATCAAGTATTCTTCTGGAAATTGTTATTTGAAACATTTGAGATGCAGCAAAGCATATTTAAAATTAGTAACACTTTGCTACTTTTGGTTCTATAGAAATTATTTCACCTTTAAAGAGAGTTCATTACCCAGACTGATGAACAACAATTGAAACCACCATCAATGTTCCCCTTTTAAATAACACAATACACAGACCATCACCATCCTCCTCAAGCTATAGGCTTTCAGACAGCCATATAATGAGTTTTCATCAGAGAAAGTTTACTCAGTTTAAAGTCGCTACATGCATTATAAATGACACATGATCAGGATATTTATACAATTCCAAATCATCATCTGTTCAGTGCAAAAATATTCTTCTTGTACACACAGACACATCAGCAAATGCATTTTTATATAAAATAAAAAGCTCACTTTGACCACATAATTGAACCTCCTGATGTCCTGAATCGCACTTGAAAAGTCTAAGCGGTTAAAGGCTTCTCCCAAGGTGCAATAGCCATGTCTCTGAGAAAGGGAAAAATACACTTTAAATGGAAGGAAACAAAGACAAAATTGAACAAAACATTCAGAAAAGGACTCCGACATGCAACTGATGCTAATGGATACCACGCTTGTTATAGTGCCTCTGGACTGAAGAGGCACTTGTTCTACAAGAAATTAAATGAAACAAGACACACTATTTCTAATTATCAGGTATGCAGGCAAGGTCTTTCAATTCATACTAAATGGATAATCTGGCATCATTGGTAGATTCCGAGGGAAATCAAATACTCCACTCTTGCATGGCCACAATGCTGGCAGCCCCTCATGGCTATCACAGTCTCCATTTGCCTTGCACAAGGAAGAGCTTGCTTGTACAGCTGTCTGGAGCCTACAATTATGAGAATTATCTGATTCACACTTGAGGGTGAGAACACAGCTAGTTGCTTCTGGGATCAGAAGAACAAATGATCTCAACATCTAGAATTTATTTTGCAGGCACTTTTTTTTTTTTTTTTACACACCAAGAGCCAGATCATTTTCTTTTGGTACTTCTCCACATCTTAATGTGAAAATGGAAGCTTCAGAGGCTGTTGAGAATGACTTAAGGTGGTAGTAGCCACCCAAAATGACATGGGATTATGTACAGTACATTACAGTACAACTCAGTACATTTAGAGCTACAAAGCCACACTGGAGCCCTGGACCAAATATACTGAGGCTAGGAAAATCTCTAACTGGTAAAACAAAGTCTTGCAGAGCAGTATGCTACTATGTTTTTATTAGCCCAGGGAAGGATGAGGATAAATAATTACTTAAAGTTCATTCCTAGACAGAATTCCTTGGTAAATTATGGGATGTTGACAAATTTTGAAGTACAAATAATGTTCCTTTTTGCAACCCAGTGAACGCTTACCCTGCATGTACCCCGGAGGGACAGGACAGTTAAGAATTCACTGCAGAGTGCTGATAATTACTCCCTGTTGGTTAATGACCAAATTCAGGATTGTACTGCTTGCTCATTCAGCTGATACACCCAAGCATGTCGCTCACTTCACAATATACACACCTTGCTTAGCTAATAGCAGTGAATTAACACATACAGTCAATAAAACTTCTGTTGAAATTTAAAAATTTGTGGTTGTTCCTGGTTAAACAGCTACCATTAGGTCATGCTTAAAACATTAACATAAGAGATATTTCCCTGAACCGATCTCTATGAAACTACAGCTTGACCTTTCCCAGTGTACCATCATGACAAAATTATTCAAAAAACATCTCCAATTAAATTTCAGTCACACATGCACTTGTTTTGGTTTTCTTTAATTTCAATGCTCTCCCACAGCATGTTTCACATGTTTCTTACCAAGACTTTATCTTGTCATTTTGCCCTAAAAAACAGTACCCAGTTTGAGAAAAAATGTTTCCTAGTTGTGAGACTGCTATTTCAAAACCAAGAAAGATTAGAACCTGTAAGAAGAACTAGAGTCTTTAAATTATGTTTTAGATAAGCTTAAATTGTTGCTCTGAATTTTTTGGTTCATGTATTCTCATTCCTTGCTACTTTTTCAACCTACTACTCTCATCTTTTAAGTTTATACAAAGAATTACTTGAAAGATTAGTGTTTAATTCTAACCATCCCTGGATTATTTTTATACTAAAAAACCCAAATAAACCTGAAAGATGAATGGTCAAATATTAGAAGGTAACCAAAACATTTTGTTCACTCACTGAATGGACAAGGAACAAAAGCAAATACTCACATATCACTAGTACACCAACTTCTGCACAAGTAGGGGGGGGAAAAAATCCCTATATATATGGGTTATGAGAGACACCAATGCATGATTGTGAGACCTCAGCTTAACCTTATCAGTCAAAGCAGCACAGTGGCTGGTGATAGTCTGTTGTCCCCTTGCTCCCTGTCACCCTAATTTGAGACGGCACAAAGGGAAAAAGCATGCTTGAGGCTTCTGCAGACCAATCTAAGTAATCTCATCTAGAAGATACAGCAGAAAGAGGGCTGTGAATCTGGTGAAAGGCTTCAAAGTACCCTTCAGATGTAGACGGGCAGTCTCTCAGTCACTGGTCTATAAGGCCTGCAAAGTCTTGCAGTATGTCCTTTTATGTAAGCTCTCCTCAACAGCACGCCCTTCCTGAGTAAAAAGCTCTGTATTGTCTCTCTCAGCTCTAAAATGCAAAACTACTTCTGCCTGCACGACTACAGTCCTCAGCCTCACCTCCCTCCCTCTCTCCTGGCTGGCATTACTATGGAGATGTAAAACCTCCTTACTGGTGTTCAGGCTCCACACGTCCCAGATAGCCACGGCAGTCAGCACAGGAATGAAACTCACACTTCAAGACAGTTTAATCCCTACATACAATGGATGCATTTTAACCCTTGACTTTCCAAGAGGTCACTCCAAGAGCTTTCATACTCCCTTTACAGCTACATGATACAGTTTATATCCCAAACTGAAAGCATGTGGACTTTGCTCTTGGAAATAAAGATCCTCTTTGTAAAGTTTGAAACTGATATTTTACTTGCTTCCATTGAAATTTACACCAAGATCCCAAAATATCAGGTGGCTGCCTGATATCTTCTTTGGAGATATTTCTCTGGTTTTGCAAATATTTCAGTAGAAAGATAGATGGACTTGGATAAGTAGTGAAGAACTGTATGCCTATCCTAGCAAGTTCTCACATCTCTGCCACGAAGACCTACCTAGAAGTCACTTTGCCAGCTGCCTTTGCCTCACCATATGCAGGTGTCTAGTGTTGCCAATAAAGAGCGTTAAGTATAGCCCCTAAGAACATATAGCAAAAACACTTTTTTCAATATCCTGTCTGTCAATTAAGAACCACAGAGATTGTAGGAACTGACCCACACCATGCAGACTTACTTCCTTGGTGCTTTCTTTATGAACATAAATCCACTTTTCACGATAAAAACCTAAAATAAAATCAAAATATAAGCATTTTAGGCTTCCACATTAGTTATTGCCTTCCAGAAACTCAACTAAACATACAATTTTCAATAAAATTCTTCATAAGACAACAGAACAGTTTTAATTAAAGAAATTTATAAAGGCTGGAAAAGATAACTAAAAATTGTCACAAGTTATAGACTTCATGAAAATAATAGAAAATTAACATAATTTTTTTTTTTTTTAAACTGCAAGAGCTGGCACATAACTGGCAGATGAATAACAGCTTTTGTCAGCTGTGACCAATCACTCAGATAACAGAGGTCCTACATAATTCCTGACCTTTTTTCTTAATACAACAGGTTCCTTAGCATTTGAAAGTACAGCAGATATAGACAATGCTTTTGTTCCTGACCACTCCACTCCTCTAATCTATTTTCCACTGTACAGGTGCCTGTTCTACATTGACTTGGTTAAACTAACTCAGAGGACTGCAGGGAAGTCAAGGATTCAAAACTAATAAAGGCAACCAGGCTGACCTTCAGCTTTTACAAGTCTCACATGTTGTCCAATGAGATATATAGCCCCTTGAATCTTCTGAAATACCTGAAACTCAGACAAGCCTGGAGAAGCTTGCAGCTTTTTGCAACACCCTCTCTCTAACAATTTTGGGGATATACAAATAACAGATCATTTCAAGATCACAGCATTAGAAATGCCAAGTAGCTGCTAACCAACTTACCTTTTCTTACCTACTCTACCAAATTCTCTGCTTCAATAATTTACTTGCTGTCATAAACCTTTGCAGTCCAAAGTACAAGCAATGTTTTACAAATGAGAACTGATAAAATGACTTTCATATTTTAATTTTTTAAAAGGGACTTCTCTCCAAAAAATTCAATACTGATAAAGTCTTTATCAAGAGATATGATTATTATGACAAAATATATTTATTTATGAATTATTCTGGAATTGTATGACTAATTAGAACTTGAAATAACCAAAATAAACCATCTGCTTTGGGAAGCAGAAGCTCCCAAAAGCATTCAGAAGAATTTAATCTAAAACTAGTCCACAAAACGTAACAGTGGTTAGTATCAGAAGACACCTAATACTCAGCAATTGCTATTCTTAAAAGAATTACCTTTGGGTGCTTGAAAAAAAAAATCAACACAATAAATGATCTATAACAGTTTCAGTTAAGACATATCACCAGAATTTGTTGCCAATACAGAAATAGACATAATTTGGAAGGCTACTCTATAGGTGACTATAACATGGCTATTACAACATTTCTCTGTACCTACATGAGTCTTCTAAAATAAACGAAATAACCCAGCCTTACATTGTGAATCTGTGTTATTCCTAAAATGATCTTTTTTCCTTTTCTTTGCTGCAAACTCACAGTCTTCTGTATTGTACACTTCTTCATTCTCGTCATCCTCAGTTATGATACTGAAATAAAAACATCTAATTAGAATAGCAGTAATTAAATATTTAAGATGCATACATCTTACAATTTTCTGCATTAAAGCCTACCAGCTGAAAAAAAAAAATCATACTCTTAATTAAGATCCTCTACCTCATTGTCTATAGCAACAGGTATCTGGAGAGTAGTTGTCTTTTCTTCCCAGAGGGGTTGAATTTTGTGCCAAAGCGACTAAATACATGAAAGTATCTTCCTAGGAGGTATCTTGAAAGTCATTACTGACGTGCAGGAAGGACTGCTAAGGAGACAGAACTAGCTGCAGAACTGTAAAACTCTGCAAAGTTCTGGTCAACAAAAATCCATTATCTGAAGTGGACCAAGGCTTAACTCCGCACAGGTAAAAGGTCTGTGAAGAACTACTGCACATCCTTGCATAGGCAGAAAGCCAGCAGAGAACGACATCTCTCTTACTACTGTCACCTTTGGGGGGAAGAAAGTCTTTAAGAAACTCTTGATTCTCAACTCTGCACATACTATACACATACATGCCAGTGTTTTACCAATGATTTGTACAGCATCAAGAGCCAAGTGGTCTGACTCTGCCAGAGAGACTCTCCCTATGTCACTTCTGACAGGTAACTATGTAACCCAACACTGAGGACTATACCAAATGCTTATGTATATCAAACATATAGTGTGAATATAAAAAAAAATACACAAATAAATTACTGAAAAATCTTTTTTAATAAGCTAACATTTTTAAAATTTATGTGCATTTGAAAACTGTCTGTGCTACAGGAAATCTACACAGCTTCATTTTTTTTTTCCCATTTTTGCAGATAACTGTAAGGACCAGCAACAAAGATAAGAATGGGTGTTCTCTTTTCTAGCACTGAGAAAGATAGTTCATGTGAAGGCCACAGTCTTGCACAGATAAGAAGAATAATGAAGGATACATGTAATGAAGTTTAACTGGGGGACTTTCTTATTTCTACATTACTACTCTTTGGCAACAAAGTGGTATATGAAACCCCTCACATTCATTACTATTTTTAATCTCAATTGCTTTTTATCACTGCCAGTTTGAACTTCAGATTAGAACAACTGAACACTGTAAACTGAAAGACAGATGTTTTTTCAAAAATAACCTGTATCTGGGCATTAAGTGACAAAAATCAAATTATTTTCATCTATTGCTACTAGCTTACAGAGTTAAAATTTTCAGGTTTGAACCATTTGTAAACAACACTGTAAAAAATTTTGGCTTTTGAATTATTCTCATCAGTACACGCTAGCTCTGCTTAAAGATATACAAGTCAAGAAGATTTAGAAAAAAAAAATTGGTTTCACCTTAGCTTTTTTTTCAGGATTTAAACCTAACAAACCCCTGCATTCAGATAGTGCTCAATCCAAAGTGATGGCCTTAGTTCAGGCCTTAATATTTTTAAAGCAGAGGATAAAGACTCAATACCTTAAATATTCTATGCAACGGTGCCAAACATCACATCTGGTCAAACAGCAAAAAAGTTCAGAGAGAAGAAACCAGCAAGAGACAAAAGCAAAACATCAACACATGCTGACTATGTAACATTCCAATCCATCAGTTTGGGTTGTTTTTTTCCCCCCAAAGCTATCATACAGGAAATCTCTAAACTCACTAAAATTAATTTAATTATGATTTAACATATTGGCTGCACCACCACATCATGTGAGAAGCTATGGCAGAATCTGAAGAGTTGCTACAGAACCAGAAATTGAGCCCAAAGCTCCCAGAGCTTTACCATCCTAGTAAAAAATACAAGACTAGGGAGATAGGTCCTGATACTCTGCAACACAACCCAAGCACCACAGAAACTCTCTCATGCCCCTTGACCCAGGGCAAGCAATGGGGAAAGGGTGGGAGGCTACATTCCTGAAGGCCTGCTTAGAAGAGGAAGGTTAATATGTAAAGATTCCTTCTTTTGTTCCTGGATAGAAGTATCCCTAGAAAGTAATTTAGACCAATAACACACCTGAAGTGATTTGAAGCCCACTCCTGACACCTCACAAGATACACTTCCTCAAGGATCATATAAATAACTAAGGCAGCTTAAGGAGTCAACAAACATAAGGAATTCTGAAGATGAAGATGGTTATTTCAAACATCTTCGTATAGCATTCCAATTTGCCTGTGACATTCCTAGAATTCCTTAAGTCACTTTAGAGAAAAGACAAATTGGACTATTACCTCTAAGGATCTTCTGATATGAGGCTTTATTTCCTCACGTTCTGTCCCACTTCACATAGAGAGTCTTTCCCTACTCATCTGTAAACAACACCACTTTAGTCTGAAAGCAGTGAATGAAAGCAAGGGTCCTGCAGACATCAGAAGCATGGCATAGAAACACAGAGTTACCCAGTGACTGCTAGCATTCCTTCTAGAAATCTGCAGAGCTGCTTGACAAGCAATAAAGCTGCTCCACTGTTCCAAAAGCAACCCCTGCCCCCTCAAACACCAAGCTAAGACACAAGAAACCAAGTGCTGCACGTGCCATATGGTGTAACAGAAGCCTTAATTTAGTGTTTTTATTATAATACTGCACGTGACACTTGAGTGCACCTAGCAGAATTTAAATACATCCATAACACTGCCAATTTACAGCTATTCTTACTGTCTTGTCTTGATGACGCACTCCATAAAAAATTATTCTAAAGCTTTTAAAAGCAAAGTACCTGGTGTCCTTAGAACCATAATATCTTAGATCATGTAACAATTTCAGTTTTCCCAAAAAAAGTAATTTCATAGCGGTATTTAAATAACCTCTTGGGTATGACACTTAAAATGATGGAAAACATGACAGGGCTATCTAAGCTCCAATTATTTTCCCTTATCCCCTTGCTTCTTTTCACATGGCTCTCAAATAATGCAAGTATTTACAGAGACACACTTTTTTAGAAGTGACTCTCACAGCTTGACCATGGAAAATCCTGAGCTAAGTGCACGCACCAAATGATTTTGTTTTTTGACAAATATATTGTAACATTATCTGTTAATAGATTCAAATCAAAGGACTTCTATCCACTGCCAAAATCACTCTTGTGAACACAGAATTAGACAAGAGACATCACAGACTGAAATGACTACCCTGCCAGCCCAAGTAGTTAATACGAACCTAACACACAAAAAAGTAAATATCACCATCATAAAAATCTTAGTAGTCTAATTCTTTCTTTTACCTCAAAAGAACACATAAAACAACTTTAATCCTAAATTGCAGGCTATTGAAAGACACTTGCACACAATTCTGTAAGGCAGTTCCACCCCCACCAAGCTTCAAAGACATAGTGCTATAGCACTGGAAGCATCTATCTTTGCTTGAATTTGCAGGCAGTCATGGCCAGCAGTCACACCACAGAGCTTGATTGCACACAGCCCAAGCCACATTTCCAGCTACTATACACCTTGAACACAAGGCACTCATGCAATAACTAAGACCTACAAAAGTCTCATTTTTTTCTATCTTAGTTTCCATAAAAAGATGTAAAGTGCAATTATTCAAGCAGTATGCCAAATAATTAAAACTGTTCCTGTACAAATTATTATATTAGTTCAAGCATGGTTACCATTGGGTCCACCAATTTTACTAATTCAGCAGCTTTGGATGGCATTGGATGACTAATCAAGCAAAGTTAGAAGCTCTATTTTAACAAGAACACATTCTTCAATGTAAGTAACTGATGTGTCTTTAAGGTTTATTTCTGAACCTGTTTGTGATTAGATCTTCATAATTTCTGAAGAGAAAGTATTTGCAATGGGTAAAAGACAAAGTTTGGCAAGCAACTGTATCTACACTTTCACAGAAGAGAACAGAAGCAAAACTAGAAAGGGTTTCATTCAACTACATAGCTTGAATTTATTTCTTTATAAAGGAAAACTGCTATTACTGCTCCCTTAAATATAATACTAAAGTACTAACTTAGGAAAAGATTCCTGTGGAATATTTTAGTGAAAAAGATTATTCCTTACAATGGATACAAATGAACAAAATCCTGCCAGAACTGCCAGACTGGCATACACCACCATCCCTATTCACAGGGCAGCTTAAAGCTAGACCAATAGGTATTTTTGTACTGTTTACTATATGCTTCTTCTACAAGGAAGCACTTCCTCAAGTCTCATTTTTTATTAGTGCTACATCATGTTAACAAATCTCCAAGCTGAGTTATCTTCAATATACACCATAATTATTTCCAAATAGCATAAGATGACAAAGAACCAGCCAGCAACACATCTTACACTGCTGTACCACAATGTAAAGCCCTGCCCACGACATAGAACCCCAAGCCTGGGTATATGCTGGGTACAGACTGGATAGGAAGCAGTTTTGCAGGAAAGGAGCCAGGAGTCTTGAGGGTAAGTAGCTGAAAACAGGTCAGCAGTGTGCCCTTGTGTTGTGTTAAGCCAACTGCACCCTGGTTTGAGCTATTGAAAGTGTATCCTGCAGACTGAAAGAAGCAAACATCCATCTTTATTTGGCATGAGTACTCATCTGGAGTACTGTGTCTAATCTGGGGCTCCTCAATAGAGTGAAAACATTGTCATACTGGACCAACTCCAGTGGGGAGTCACCAAGCTACTGGAGCACATGGCACACAAAGGTAAGAAAACTGACCTTGCTCAGTGTTAAGAGGTGGTGGTGGAGGGAAATATAATTGCTGTCAGGTTTTGATATGAGGCTACATATAAGATGGAGTGAGACTGTAAGGTTGGAGGAGGTAAGCAGTAGTAAGTCAAGTGGTAATGGACACAACCTGTGATAAAGAGAAATTCTTACTAGACTGAGGAGGGCAGGGAGAAACAACACAACATAGGACAGCACAACAACAACAACAAAATAACATTGACAGTAACAGAATTTAGAATAGGAACCCAGACAAGAACTTCCGTTCTTGGAAAAGCACAAAGCTGAACTGGGCAAGGCCCTGCAGAACCCAACCTCAGCTGGCCTTGCTTTGAGTATGTGTTTCAACCAGATGAGGACCAGAGGTCATTTCCACTTTAAACTGTTCCATAATGTTGTGCAAATAGACATAAACTGCAGTTTAGCAGCAAAACTTAACTGGCATATAAAAAGTTCAAGTTACAATCACAGATCCAAAGTTAAAAGTGTAGTGAAATTACTCCAAAGCAGTGCTACTATGCCAAGACGTACCAACTTGAATTCTCTAGTCTGAGTTTGAACAACATACATTTTTAATTGAATAGACAGAAGTAAAATTAAGAATCAAAAATTAAAGCCACAGTTTTCGGCTCCAGAAGAGTTCAATACTAGGGTCTTCCAAGACTAAGGAGAAAAAAAACAACAACAAAAAAAATCAATCCAGTATTTTTGCTCAAAGAAGCAATAAAAAATACCTCACCTTGCTCTTTGGAGAAAAGATACATATACACATTTATACACATACACAAAATTACAAGCAGAAGTCTTAATGGTATTCACAAAGACTGATAATTCCTTTCATACTAATCAAACAGTATTAATTAAGCAACCTATATGATACTTATTTTTGAAGCAATTTGCACAGTTGCTAAATACTTATTATATTTCCCTTAATTTGTTAAGTATATTATTAAAGATATAAAAGAGAAGATATTTTCAAAGGTATTTAAGGCAACTTTTATGTTGGAGGCTTACTGAATATCCTTCCAGACAAAGTTTGGTATCCACAGTGGCCAGACCATATGGGTAAAGAAGCCCAAATGACAGATTAACACAAAAGAAAAAAAGGCATGAAGAAAACAGTAGGTTAAGTTTAATAATAATGCTTCACTGCTTGAAAACTCCCTTGAGGATTGTTTTACAAATTTTGAAAACACAGGTGTGGGACTACAGCAAGTCCTAGCTTCCCAGTAAATCCCTCTCTAAAACATATGAGTTATCTTTTACTGGACTAACAGCAAAACACCAAATGTTCCCTTTCCTCATTATGAGCACATTATGCTGGAATTTACGACCAAGAATGCTATCCCTAAGAATTACTTCTTTGTGGAGAAATTTGTTTTGACAAAGAGATTTATATCACACCAGTCTGTGGGCATTTGGCACAAGAATTACTTTATTTATCTAATCCCTTTCTCACCTGTCCTACAAGAGCACATACAGTCATATATTGTATTAGAGAATGAGCATTAAGCCACCACTGATTGTATATTTGAAGCAAAGGCATTTTATGGCTGCCACAAACTAATCCAACACCCACTCAGCAGAAAGCCTTCATTCACTTCCAGGTAACAGTTCAATATGCCTGTTGCAATTTACAAGTCTCACTTTAAAAAGTACTCAACAGGCATTGGGGGGCACAGGTTTATGTAGGTTTTTTTAAAGTATTTACTGTGTTATTATTTTGAAAGACATATAGGCTAAGAAGGGATCTGGCTGCCCCAAATAAGCAACTCGCAAAGCAGTGACAGAAGACAGACAGTCTCCACAGGGGTCTCCTGTCTGCCTAACTAACAAAACACATGATTTAATTTGGATAGAGATGACATCAGCTACCACAAACAGTTGCAATCTGAATGGAAATTAAGTCAATTTTGCCTTCCCACCTGCTATTAATTCATGCAGAATCACTTTTTTTTTAAACTTACACAGTGTGGCTGATATCATTCAGCTGATTATTCCCATCCTCCAGTGCATGACTAAAGGGTTCACATCTTTTCCATCCATCTTCTGTTTTAACCCATCTCCATCCAGGGGATCTCCAGTCTTGGCCCAAAAAAGGCATGGTTTCTCTATAAGCAGCAAGAAGAGATTCTTTGTCTATTACTTATTTTAAAAGTTTCAAAACTTCCTGTCATTATTGGAATTTTCTCTATAGCCTTAAAAACAATACCTTGAGAAAAGTTCTCCATAGAGCATCCTTTTAAGAAACAGATTCAGTGGTTTAAGTAGATTTTTTTATTCTCTAACCACATTCTTCTTGTCTTTCAGCATTTTATTAGATCAAGGTAGATCTCCTTGCTCTTTGGAGAACAAGAAAAAAAATCCTGGTAGTCCAAAAATGGAATGATACAAAAAAAAAATATAACAATTATATCATGTGTAATCTGTTCTGTCATGATCAAACAGATTACCAATTTTTACATGTGACTAATAAATGGTTTTAAAGAGATTGACAGCTCACAAAATCAATGTTGCTCCTTTTGTTTTTTCTAATACTTACAGATACTGAGTACAACGTGTAGTGATGTTTCAGTAAAGGAATTTTAACATTCCCAAAAATCCTTTTAGGTTGTTGTTGAGAGTCACCTCCCATGCCAGCCTGTTAAGCAGATACCAGGATAAAAGGAAACTACAACAAATTCCACTGTGACATGTCTCCAGAAATTCCTACAAACAGATGCAGGTCATCACAGGTATATTGCTCAAATAGTGTTCTGCTACCATTTTTCAAAAGTGAGATTCACTTCTGACACATTAAGAATTTGAACAAGGCAGTTTTCTACACTTTGAAGACTATAACCTTGCCAGTTTTTGCTGTCTTCTTCCCATCCATCACACAAACATATTGCTCCTTAGTTTAACAAGAGATTTCACATGCAAGCTATAGAGGAAAGATAGCATTATCATATTCAAAACACATGTTAATATATAACAGCAACAGCTTTGGTCCTAACAAACATGGATTTTCTAGTATTTTTTCAACTTGAAAAAATACTAGGTCCCATCAGCAAACATCACTATGAATTCATTTAAACATTTGCACTCTTGATGAGCATTTGCCCAAAATATTTGTTAGAACAGGACAAAAAGCCAGAAGAAATACAGTTTGAGTGAGCCAGCTGGGTTTTTCTTTATTTAAAAATCTGCATAGCATGTGAAACAAAGCACACTGCTTAGGCCTCAGGATTGACTAAAGCCTCCTTCCTTCTAGTAACTCAGCTTTCCTCTGCTCCTAACAAGAATCTTTTCCAAAATTTCCATCTTCCGTTCCCCTAGTCACAACTAACTTTACTCATCCCTATCTGCTTTTCCAATCCTTTCACTGCTTCCTTGGAATAATATGAACCACAAGAAGTTGTTTAGTACTCCTCTCATACTGGTGTCCTTGTCACAGAATGGTTTGGGTTGGAAGGGACCTTAAAGATCACCCAGCTCCAATATGGATGACACCTTCCACTAAACCAGGTTGCTCAGAGCCCCATGCAGTCTGGCCTTGAATGCTAAAAAGGATGGGATACCCACCGCTCCTCTGGGCAACCTGTGCCAGTGCCTCATCACTCTCACAGTAAAGAGCTTCTCACTAAGACCTAACCTCAACCTACCTTCTTTCAGTTTGACGCCATTCTGCCTTGTTCTGTCACTGTGGGCCCTCGTAAGAAGTCCTTCTCCAGCCCTCCTGTAGCTCCCCTTCAAAGCACTGGAAGGCTGGTCTGATGGTCTCCCCAAAGCCTTCTCTTCACCTGGCTAAACAATCCCAACCCTCTCAGCCTGTGTTCATAGGACAGGGGCTCTCTCCAACACATTCACAGCCTTCCTGTGGTGGATGCAACACTGCAGGCAGTATATAAGGAGAGCAGAGTAGAGGGGCACAACCACCTCCCTTAACCCACTAGCCACACTTCTTTCGGTGCAGCCCAGAACACCTTGGGCTTTCTGGGCTGCAAGTGCACATTGCTGACTCATGTTGAGCTCCTTGTCAACCAAAAGCCCTGAGTTCTTTCCTTAAAGCTGCTTTCAATTCATTCTTCACCCATCCTGTACTTGTGCTTGGGACTGCCATGACCCAGCACTTAGCCTTGTTGAATTTCATGAAGTTTGCAAATTTCCATCCTGTCAAGGTCCCTCTGGATGCCACCCCTTCTCTCCAGATTGTTGACTGCACCACACAATTTGGTGCCATCCAAAAACTTGCAGAGGACACACTCAATGCCACTGTTCATATCCCCAGCAAAGATGTTAAACAGGCCGAGTCCCAATCTTGACCACTCAAGAATATCACTTGTCACTCATCTCCACTTGGACACAGAGCTGTTGCCTGCAACTCTTTGAGGATGGCCATCCAGTCAGTTCCTTATCTGCCCAGCAGTCCATCTGTCAAATTCATGTCTCTCCAGTTTAGAGACAAGGAATTTGTGTGGGAGAGTGTCAAATGCTTTTCATAAATTCAGGCAAATTACGTCACAGTGTCACCCCGTATGACCTCATTCACCAACCATGAAATCCCACCGTAGAAGGCCACCAGTTCTGCGAGGCAGGATTTGCCCCTAGTGAAACCATGCTGGCTCCCATCCTCACACAGCCTAGTGAGATCTCAACACCCCATTCGTCCAGACAGGCTCCACATAGACCCCTCGGTGCTGCCCCTCACGCCTCGCCCCAGCCCCATCTGCTCACCCTGACTTTTAACACCTAGTCGCACACTCCTTCAGCTCCACACGCCCTTAAGAGCCAACCCCAAACCCCTCAAACCGCGACTGCCCACGCCCAGACCCGACCCCCCGAGCCGACGGGGCTCACACACACGGCCCCACAGGCGCCCTCCCGACCCGCTGCCGGCCGGGCCGCGCTCACCTC